>CABFPE010000006.1:1812080-1825337 GCA_900660155.1 Hofstenia miamia | reverse complement strand
GCTGAAAATCGATTGGTTGAATTCAAACCAGATGAGCTATGATTAATAACTTCAATCATGCTATTGTCATGGAGAACAACAATATCGTCTGATGCATCGGAATTCGCATCCTCCATTACAATGCAACCAGTTAAACTAGAAACTTCTTTGAGGTACCTAACAAAGAAAAACGCGTATTAGAGCAGCGAGTAGCATGAACTATTTATATATACGAAATTTTGTTCAACATATTAAATGATTGAGCTCATCCTAGAATTGGTTCCAACCCTAATATACAATTCACCTGTTCATTATCAATCACTAAAACATTGGAAAAAATAGGCAAACGGAAAGTCTATCGCATTGTATAGAGCATAGGTTTCCATGTCCCAAACTGACTATACAAAAGTATGACCTATGCTTCTATTTTTGTAAACATGAACATGATGACAAAGAAAACATCTGATCTTTGCATACTGCAATGGGAAATAGCTAGAAACTGTCTGATTTTACTAAATTTATTATGAGAATAACGTTGTGGCGACAAATCTATTTTTGAGTTTTGATTTCATATTTCATTTTATTCGCGGTTAATATCAGGCTATATTCTATAGGTCAACATTCGCCCTACAGCAGTTGATTATTTTGGCTTAGGAATACGGACACCTTTTTGGAGGCGAAGAACTAGTGCTCGGTAGTTTCCAAAAAATGAGCTCGGCTTCGATTTATCCACATCTCAAAACCGCGGTTTCGGTTTTCTTCAGCTAACTACTATCGGTGTAAGAAAACGTTATTCAAGAGAAGCATATCTTTCTAAAGTATATTTTCATAACACCAAATTATTCTGTTAATCAAGTAAACACAATTACACTCAACTTTGCAAGGTTTTGGCGTTTGCTCCAAAATACTGCATCATTTCATGGAAATTACATTCTAGGCGATTGCTTCTGCTAAAAACCAAAATTCTGTTTATATTTTTTCTCTCGGTTTCGGTTTTTCACTATACCACCGAGCCCTACCGTGAGCTCCTCTCTCAACCCTGTAGCAGAAAATCATTTAGCTATAAGTAATCGAATGTATTAAATCATTCAGGACTTCTTTTTTTGATATGGGTCATTTGGACCACAGGTTTGCATAGTGGTGTTATAAAAATATTCAATGAAAATTTTATGCGATGCAGATATGACTGACAAATGATTTTTTATGACCATATACTACAGTTAGAAATAGGAGGGAAATTGCAGTTAAATTGCATTAAAAACTAAAAAATTCATTGAAATGCAGCAAAAATTCGTGTGTTGGGTCAAATAGACTCACGTTTGCATACGAATGTTAAATAGGGCTGGGTTTAGGTCATCATACAGAGCAGTGCTAGATTAAATTGAAATTAGAAGTGTATAGATAGAATAAGGCCTAAATAAACCAAGAATATTATCAGCAGCATTTATTAAAATTGATGACTATTTAACTAAAGAAGATGATGGGAGTAAAAATTTGCTGAAAAGATCAGCAATATTTTGCAGAGAAGATGCAGAAATATTGTCATATAATAGTGTAGAAGGCAAAGACAAAGCTTTTAGATATCTATGACAGGAATTTATAGAAAATGAAAAGAAATTGATATACAAAATTTTGTCACGTTCGATTGATTCTGAAAAATCAGAAACTACTGTTGAAATTATATTTACAAGAAATGTTCTACGAGATGGGTGAATACATTGACGCTTAAGGAGGAATAAATATACAGAATGAGAAAAATGTATTTAAAAATCAATTGGGGTAAATAGAAGGACTAAAAAAGAAAACATGTTCAGATCAAAACGAATTCCTAATTTTTATCAATAAAGCAAAAATATGCCCATAAAACGAAATAAATTATAAAATCAATTAAGATATTATTACTCTTGAATATTCGCATGCATGCTAGCATGCAATTACTCTTTTGGTGGCTTAAGAACTTATTTTTAAGATAATGTTTGAATAACGGCTAATGCGTGCACCAAATTTGCTCCAAAGCTTTGTGCTGTACATATAAGAATTGCGCAAGAGGAAGAATTAGTACGGCACATGCATTATATAACAATTTAGAAATAGCGATGAATGAGTTACTGCATTTTTACAGAAATTTTCGCGGCCATGCCGTGCCCCACGTTCAAATAGGTATAAAACATATTTGTTACTTTGATTTTCTAAATCTATTAAATTGCATATTAAAATGATCGAAAATTTTGTTTATGGAACAATTTGTTAAAGTATTGACACAATTTGCCGCCAAAAACATTTCATTCATACAGATTTAATCTAAGATGTCTTTTATATTCAACGAAAAATGTATAGATTTTCGTTCCGTAACCGGGCTCATGCTTCATTTTCTTTAAATTTAGTTCCGAAAAAACAAGGCACTGCTCCAACACCGTTTATCCCTACATAGCACTGTGTATTCTTAAAGATCCTAAACGCTAGCTGTGTAAAAAAAATTAAATGTTTCAAAAATAAATGCTCTACAACAAGTGCTACAAGTGTATGAATATTGCACTTACTAAGAGTTTCAGCCTCACATATTTTCCACTTTTCATTAGTTGCACACCGGCCGGCTACATGCCTTACCGGCCGAAAAAAAGTTATTTCGGAAACATGTAGCCTTTCATAAACCATCTAAATACAATAGCTGCCTTTTGATCTTGGAGTTGAATTTTCTTAGTGATAGTAAACAGTTAAAAATGTTTAAAAAATATCGTATTAAAGAAACAACTACAAAGCGTAGCAGGCTTCTACCGACCGTAAAATATATAAACTGGCAAGCTCAGGCCGCCAAAACAATGGTTAAAAAGTAGATAAAATTCAATGATTTTGTCATCCGCTTTCAGCATGGTTTTGTTGAGAGCCAATAATCTCAATTATAGTTATATTAAATTTAAAAAAAATGTTTCATAGTGAGTGCTTCAAAAAATTGAAATGGTGTAAAGTGAATTTCATTTGAATTAATTATATTTTTTGTTATTTCTTAAAGAAATTTATTACTGATAATTCATTACATCAAAGCGGACTCTTGTTATTAATTCAATGAGTTAGGACATAAAAAATCCTCAGCATTCTCTGCATGCGAATTTTCCTAATGCTTGATAAAAATAGAAAGTACATCTATAACAACAAGAAGATAATGTTAAGTTAAGTGCGTATACTTTGGCCATATTTTGATCTGAACTAGCAGCAGGTGAATTGAATCCATAATCCATGTACGGACATAGGTTTTATATAGAATAACACAATACAACAACTATCGTAGATTAATTTATGCAATACACACTAGCTTAAGAATTATATTGAAAAATAAGTGCACTTATATATTTTTAAATATTTAGCCTAAAAATAATATGGCAATAATTTTTAACACCCCTACTAACCGTTTTATTCACATTTTCGAGCGATGTTCCCAAAGCCTAGTAAGAAATTGGAAATCCCTGGATATTGAAACATCTATGAGTAAATGTGCCCCTTGTTATGGTGAATTTATGTGCCTGAAGTACATTTTCAATGAAAATGCATTTTTGTAAAAAAAATTGCAAATTATTTCCATAGCTATCTTCAGATAAGGCGGTCCAAACCCAATGACAACAACAACTAACAACTTTTGCTTTCTGTAAAAAAATCAATCAAGTTCTGTTCAGTATTGTGAGAGTTCGTAGCCCCTTAGGAGAAAATTCTCTTTTCTGTGGAGTTTTCGATATTTTAATTAGTTAGTATTTTTTTTATAGAAATCGTTAAAAATTGTAAAAAATATTTTGATGCAATTTCCACAACAAACAGTAATATGATTGTTGGCTCATTAAAAATTATTATACAATCTGTGCACTTTGTTTAAAAGGCTTCAATTCACGGATGTACATAATTAATAAATTCAAATTTCTAATTTTCAACAAAATCCAGGTAACTATTTATGTCTTGATAGGGCTCAACTTTTAAACTAACCCTTAAGAGTATTGTTCCATAGTGGAATTATATGCTAGAATATGAAATATCGGTTCGGAAAATCAGTTTGCAAATTATAAACTTATTTTGAAGATATGCGTTTGAACAATGTAATCAGTTCCTATTCATAAAGAAATATGAAATTACAGGAAATGTTTTTAAAATTACAAATCCTCATTAAAGTTAACCAGAATAACTTAATTTAGATGTTGTCAATAAAGGTCTTGTACAGCATTTAAAGTAAGTAGGCTGTTTAGGGCCAATTACACGCATGGTAAAGGCTGCCCATCTAGACACAGGTCTTGTAAAGTTTAGACAATTCAAAAACAAAGCTATCGCGATGAGATATTGAGAAACTGAATCATTAATGTTCCTATTGAGATTTGATTACTTGCTTAAAAACTTATGGAAATAAATGGTTGTTTTTTAAAAAACTTAAAGGCAAAGATGTGCCCAAAACGGGATACTGTAAAACTGAAGTCAACTCATTTCGACCTCAGTTCTTCCTCACTTATTAATTTAATAAATTTGTGCAGGACATATTTGTTATATTGGGTATATTTTTGTATGAATCGTATCCAAAGCTAGAAACGAGTTGGGTCGACTCGCACAGGTTTGCAGGTTGACCAACCCGAGCAGGTCATGGGTTGGGTCAAATATTTTTACGTGCGGGTGGGATTGGGTTCACCTGCTCGTAAGACATGGGTTATTTGCGGGTTTTATTATCTACTCACTCTATGATCTCTCAAAACATTTCGCTTCAATATAAATATAATTTATTTTCAAACCTTTGTATAAAACAAAAAAGTATAAAAATACTTATTAAGGTTTAAAGTAAATTGTTTTCATTAATTCCACTTAGTTGCAAATTGATATTACTTAGTTACAGACTTTATTCTTTGAATATCCAAATAAGTTCTTCTCTTTGGTGATAATTCAAATTTAATTTTTTTCTTAAATTCTTTAAAATTAGATTCTTCTTTAATTTCAGGTGATAATCTGTTCCACAGATCTATCTATAATAAAACAGTTCTTCATGATTCTTTTTCTAAATTTAAATTTTCTATAGCACTTAGTTCTAACATTTCCACTTGTTTATGTCAAAACCATCGATAAAAGTAAACCGTCAGATATTATTGAGACATGTTTGACGAGATTGACGAACACGACCAGAAGGACATTGGAATAGATGCAAGAGCAAACATTACAGGTCTTTTCTGGTACGGTTATGAAAGCCAACGAAAACGCAGGTCAGAACGTGGGTTGGGTCATGTTTGAATGGCGGGTTGGGTTGGGTTTACCCATCAATATTGAAGCGGGCTGCGGGTAGGGTTGGGTCAAAAAATATTAGCCCATTTCCAGCTTTGATCGCATCTAATGTCCCATAAATTTTTGTTGGTTGCTTTTGTAAACAATTTTATACGACAAGGTCATAAATTTTTGGTTACTATTTTCTTCACTATTACAAGTAACTTCTAAAATGGAAGGCGGCATTATAAATCCAGTACCAAGGGGATCTATTTCAAACTTCTATTAATATTGGCCTGTGCTAGGTACGAATGACCGGTTCGTAATGAATTACAGATTGTTAATTTCATTGATTAATTCATCTAAAGTTTATTAATCTTTTGGATTGTTGTATTTGCATTGCGCCAACCGTAGTATCTTCAATTTATTAAAGTCTATTGTTTACTATGTAGCGAACTTGTTAAGTTCAATTCTACGATCCATGTTCAAAATGAGCTGATGCTCTAACAAATTGCAGTTGTAGGCTTTCCAATCTCATCAATAACAAAATGTTGTTGTATCAGATTTTCAATCATTGATTTTTTTCAAATAGGTGGTTAAGTTTCAATGGCAATTATTACTTATTGAATATATGTTGCACTTTTAATGCCGAATAATCATGATAATTATTAGAATTAATTTTCCTTCAAAACTACATATAACATCTATAGCCATAGCAACAAATGTTTATTATTGCAATTGCTACAGAAAATTGCTAAAGCCCATACACAATAGTGGGAGTCCCACACTAGACCAACGGTATCTTGCAATATGAAGCATTCATCTGATCTTGGAGTCTAACCTTAGAACAATTTAAAAACAAAATCCTTCAATAAAAATGCCAAATTCAAAATGCTAAAGGGCGAATTGTTGAAAATCAACATTTTCCCCGAAGACAAACAGAAATCTCACAAAAAAATAGAATTAAATTAAATAATTTACCAATAAAGCAAAGGGAATCTATTAACTATTTAGGTGTTGAAATTGACAATGATTTAAATTTCGAACAATTTTTAATGACTAAAATTAAAAAAATGGTTTCTGGAGTTAGGTATCTTTATCATCTCAGAAATATTTCAAATACGTACCACAAACAATTAATAAATGCACTCTGCCTTTCACACTTTCAATATTGCTCATTCCTTTTTACAAATATTAATTCAAAACATCGCATCCTCCTGTCTAAAACTTTTAATTGGTCCCTTAAAATACTCAATTTTGCACAAAAACATGACAATGCATCCGATTACCGATTAAAATACAAAATACTATCTCCTTATTATCAAATTCAAATGCATATGTTATCAATATTATTTAAATTCAAATTTGGTAAAGCCGCAATTTCGTTTTTAAAACAGTATATTAAATTAAATGAACGGTCTCAAACATTTTTATGCGTGGATAAATATTTTAATAGTTTTCACCGCACAGCAACTAAATTATGGAATAACTTAAATAGAGAAATTAAATTTGAAAAAATTACAAGAAATTCAGAAAGAAATTGCAAACATTCCTCTTTAATAGACAATGCCTACTTAATGACAATAATACACTACAGTCATTTGAAAATTTTATATAAAATGCACACACACACATTTTAATATCGTATATATTTATTATATTTGTAAATAGCTTTTTGTAGTTTATAGTTTTTTGTACCTTTTTCTTGTAGCAATAAATTGCTTTTGAATCTTGAATCTTTTGTTTGACAACGAAATTTTTTTGAAATTTTACTAGAGAAACTAATATTTTCATTCAATATTCCTTACTTATAATCGGATATTAGAAATGTTTATTAAATAATAGGAAGAGCAATTGAAAAAATTCCGAGAGCTCAATATTTTTAAAAAAATTCCGAGCTGAAACGAGCCTCATTGAAGTGATTTTCTGTGGCGAGCCGAGCCAAACTTACTCAAAATTTAATCGAGCCGAGCTTAGAAATTACGGCTCGTTGACAAGTCTGGAGTGAAAGCAGCCATTAAATAAGTTTTTAATTTTCAAACAACGCTTTGATTCATTTGTGTGTGATTTTTTTGTAACATATGTTAAGTTTGTTTTCTAAAATGTGTTTTATGCATAAATTACAAAATAAATTATCAAAAATGCATATTTTACAATGGCAGATGCGCTATGCGATAAATTTCAGAATGGTAAATTACACTAAAAATATTTTTGTGAAGTTAATACTATTATGAACTACATATTTGAAAGCTGGGTTTAGTAACACCTGCCTTCCAAAAAATAGGTTAACGAAATTATTACCATAAATAAAGTAATAGAAAATTTCGCATAATCGTTTAAAAATTCTATGACCGTTTAATAAATACAACCAAATTTTGGAATGCTTTAGATACCGATGCCAGAAATCAAAGGAGATTTAAATTATTGCTAAACTTAAATCTGAGAAAAATATCCATTCGTAACTAGCAATAGCAAGTGAAATTATACATATACATTACATTATTTTAATACGATTTCTACATATTTTTCCAGCAATTATCAGTAATTTTAAGCGCGGGGAAATGCTACACTTCTATTATCAAGATATGGAGGTTAGGGTTCAAGCAATTCATGTCTAATCTGTGACATCTGGTACACAAACTCATTAAAGAGGGTTATCCTCAGCATCTCAACCATTGTACAAGTTTTTCAGTATCGATCACCGAAAATATAATCATTGTAGTGTTAATTTTATATGTATTGATTTTCGTTCATTTTTAAAGAACAATTTTATGTTTGGTGATTCTTAATTATTCTATTTTGTAATGTTAATTTTGTAAAATTTCATATTTTATTTGTTGATTTTGTTTTTATCCATATTCATTCCGAATAGAGCAGTTACCAATTACTTAGGAAAATAGCAATATAAACTATAACCATGTTACTAGCTGAGTTTAGATGTAATTAAATTCTATTTTTAACAATAAAGTTATTTAGATTAATGCACATTAAAAGGAAATCGGCTAGTGTTCGGCGGGAAAAGGTCACGGCTTAGCCTGCTACGGCTAACGGCCGACTGCAGTCAAAGATTTTTTCACGGCCAAAATACCGGCTAAAATTCATATATGAATTGCAATTGGTTACACGTTGTTTCAGCTCTGAAGTCTAATCAAAAAAGTGATATTTTATATGTATGTATATGACTATTACACATGTTTTAGTTTATATGTATGCCTAAGAAGTACACAGAATGCATCGCAATATTGGGAATACAGGAACGTAATGATGAATTGTATTCATATTTATATATCAGGACTCAAAACTAGTGAGTGTACGAACATTTGAAATCATTTTACAGAGATGCAGCAACATGTCATTGAAATGTTTATAGTGCTTCAAACTTCTTTTCTTTCAGTTATATGCAATACGTTTCAATATTCACTTATTATTTTTGAACATTACAATTTTTCGATGAATTTTATTTGTATTGTTTTATGATTTTCTGTAATTGTTGCATTGAAAATTAAAGTATTGCACTTAGTAGTAGTAAAAATCCCCGACTATAGTAAAAAATTACGGCTAACGGCCAAAGCCAAGAAAATTGCCTTGGCCGCAGAACACTAAAATCGGCCTGATATTCTTCACATAATTTTCTAAAATGCTGCATCTTAAAAGCAAAAATTTCAAATGTAATACAGGTATGATTAAGATAGTTAATAATTATACTATTAATGTCTATTTGTCACGAATAGATAGCAATAAAACTTTGAAAGACTCATTACTATTTATTTATTTATCAGATAAACTAGAGGTGGGCGCCGCCGTCAGTCGACTAGTTTTGGCGGCGCAGACCCGATAAGGTCGGTGGGGCAGCCGGCTGAGCGACATCTATAGAACTGGATTAGACTGTAAAATATTCCACATAGAAACCATATAGCTCAGTAAAACAGTATATGATATAAGCAGTATTGTGAAAATATCTATCTGAAAAAGTTCATCATGCTCTTACAGATAATCAGATTAATAAGACCACCTGATCAATGTGAAGCGTCACTACCACATTAAAGACATTAAACACGGTTTCCTTTTTATGACATATTTCGTTTGTCTTGATATAGTTTTGTTATCAATCGGCTCAGCCGTCTAAATTTTCCGGCGGCGGCGGGTCAGCCGGCTGGCACCCAGCTCTAATGTAAACAAGGCTTATACTTCCACATATAATTAACAGAAATGAAAAATAATGAAAGTTCAATTCATTCAATCTGCACATTCTAAAGATCCGTTCACAATTGAATCTTTTAGCTCTTTCAAGCAAACAATTCAAAGCAAATTACTGTAATGGTGATGCACAGATGTATAACAAATATTATAAAACAAAGAATTTCATTATAATAAAATATCGAAGCAGACAAATTTAAAATTTAAATGCTACAAATTAATTTACACATATATGTATTTACAATTAAAAAACTAACTACTAACATTATTAAACGAGTTAAAAAATCTTGCAAACTGGCAGCTCTTTTGAGGCTTAATTGCAGTGAAGTCCATAATAATGGTTTCTGGAGAATGATAACCAGCATAAACAGTTTTGGTTTGCTCCTCAGAATTGTCTTTGTAAGGATTAAGTTTATTGTATGAACTGAATTTCGGAACTATTTTCTCTGTAACAAAACTTAAATGAAATGAATGCAAACGTTTATCAAATTCTAAATTATGTTCAGACAAAAGTTTTAAATCGCGTTTACAGGGTTGGGATGATTTGCTATTATCATAGCTCTTAGCATTGTTGAGTCTTTTGGGTAAACGTTTGTTCTTCTTGTGCAATAAAGGCTTGTAACTGCTAAATGTTTGAGGACTTCTAAGCGACATTAAATTTTTAACAACTTTAGCAATATGAACAGTTTCAACTTGATCACTGTCGGAGTCCCTAAAATACAAAACAATAAATAAATTTCGTTACTTTTTTTAGTGATATCGTGCATAGTTTCACATCATATTATTACTGACATAAGTTTCACAGAAATAATTTTCCCAAATTATGTCATTGAATCACTTTCCATTTTCACAAACTAATGAAATACAATATAAGTATAAACTGGTTACATATATTGAATTAAGCCAGAATGCCATAAAACATCTACAATCTACACGGTTATTATTTATTATTCAGAAACGCTTTGGCATTTTGAAAATAAAAGTTCGTTATCTATTCCCTAATAGCAAGCATTGTCGGATAACCAATGGTCAATTAATAGACTCAATATACAGTAATGGGCATTTATTCGCCAGACATAATCAACAAAAAGTTGCAAGTCTTAAAATTCGCTTTTTAGCCTTGTGTTTGTTTAAACTGCAATGTTTGAACTATTTAGCATTATAAATTTCCTTACACATTAAAATTATGTTCTGTCATCAAAAACCTATTGTTTGCCATCAATGGCTTGCTATTTGGGTTATCATTCAAAAACGACAAACTTTGTTAAAAAAATCAAAGACCAAAAGGATTACTTTGTCAAAGAAGCTTTACACTAATTGATATTTACTAGAATTAAATCAAAAGAAATTCCAAATTTTCAGTATGATTATAGAAATGAATGTTCTTGAAACATAATGAAGTTAAGATAATATACATTCGAAATAGATTAATGCTATTTCTTGTAATTTAAAAAATTTTTGAAACAAATAAAAAACATTATATATATATATATACATATATATATAACATATAATATAAATATGATATATGGTTTAAAACACTGTTTCAATCAGCTTATGTTTTAAAAATTCAAACCCTGGCCAAAGCTCCTGCACGTTCAAGGTTCGGCTTAACACGAACCGAATTTTCGAAAAAATTGTTCTGAAGAAATTGGATTAGACTAAGAATTTCTATCAGAAATTGCATTATCGAATGGGCACATAGCTGAATTTTATAAAATAATTGTCGAACAATTAGGATATTCAGTAGGAAATGAAGTTTTCAACAACAAATTTATAGTATTTACAAAAGAGTGGAAAAAATTGTAGAAAAATTTAGTAAAATTAACTTGCTGATGAAAAATTTACAGGATCGAAAAATATAAGCAAAGAAAGCAATTACTCAAATTAAAATAATATCCAGCGTTTTCGACAATGATAGTAAAAAGAAGTTTAATAATTTATTCGATACAACCACTGGATTTTTTGTAATTCTCGAAAAAAAAATGTGTACGAGATTTCTATCCCATGTTTTCAAGCGATGCTGAAAGTACAAACTGATTTTGATTGATGATAGAAAGAAACTCCCAGAAAATAAACCTGCTTAAGAATGAATTTTTACGTGGTACTTGTAATTAAAACAGTGATCGAACTATTTGTAAAATATTTTGCAATTTTTGATGAATATTCAAAAAACTGATGTGCAATCACATATAATTCCAAAGCCTCATCGCGACACCATCAAGTTTATAAAAACATTACTTTTGAGAAGAAAACCAAATCAAATTGATTTTCATGTTTAAATGATGATAAATGCCCACCCGTAATAGCATTGAAATTTTGATCTAATCAATGACTAGGGGACAAGTCAAGCGAAAATTGAGTAGTTATTTCTTGATGACGTTTGAATTCCGTCAATTTTAACGTCATTTAAAAGATAAATGTAAAGTTGATATGAAGGAAGCCTAAAGTTAATATTACTAAACTTTAATTCTCAACCTAAAATTGTTTTGTAAAATATACTGCTTTATATTCCCTTATAATGAAAAAGGCAAGTTATCATAAGCATTGGACATATACAACAAATATTGCGAAGTATGAGACAATTTACAAGAAATAAAAGGACAGGCATTTAATACTTATGACATTGGCAAGGAAACTTCTTTCAGATATTACGCTATTATAATGCTACATCCATTGATATTATAATATCTAAAATCATATCTTATATATATGAATTTACTCAGCAAATTCTCCGTGACGTACGGGAATTGAGGAACTTTTAACTAATATTTCACTTTAATGTTATCTTCTTCAATACATCCTAAAATAACTATCTTCTTTCTCAAATTTTGAATTTTCTCGAATCTTGGCCATTTGCGTGACGATGGTAAATGTGACGCACTGCACATTAAAACTTTATGTATATCGATGGCAGGCAATTATTTATATAAGTTATATAATATGGCGGCGGCTTGTTTTCGTTACATATCAAATAGCTACCGTTTTGAAATGGAATATATTAATTCAAAAACGGGAAATAAATTATAAGTTAGAAATGGCTTTAAGTACTCAAAGAACAATGAACGAAGCGGTAAATATTGCTTCAATTTGGTATAAATAATTCTAAATCTTAATTTATAGGTACGAAATTTTAATAATTATAAAATAATAAAATATAAATTAAGAATCATACTATAAGTGTTCAGAAAATGTATCGTTTATACCTTTGAACAGTATCTGATTTTTCATAATATGAGGGGACATTACCTTGGACTAGACCTAAAATTATAATTGCTGTTCATCGCTAATAGGAAGCATTGATTGCTGTAAAATATATTTCGAGGAAGCAATTTACACCAAAATGAAGAGTAGTTTAAATTAACTCCTATTTAAAAAATGGTTAATAGCGAAAAGGAAACAAAACACGAATTAAGGAAGGAATTCACTGTTAATTTTGAACATAGCTGTTTGGTGTGCTCGCCATTAGAAGTTGTGAAAGATGCAAAACACTTTAGAATAAGATATGTATATCATTTATATTCTTTATAATGTAAGAATCATATGCAAATAAAATTTGTAGTTGACCTGTACACTATACTGTCTCAATTTCTCTTATGAATTTTAAAAATGAGTGAGAAAGAATATAATTGTAGACTATGTAAATGTCAAATCTGTACTTACATGATATCATTTATTGATATCTGAAATGGAGTCTTCTGTTTCATCAAACGCTAAATTCAACACATTAAAGAAAAGCTCTAACATCTTAGGCGTATATATAATAAACAGTCATTTAGTAATTAGTAGGAACCGGGAAATGTTTTTATATATTTTACTAGAGCAATATTTGCAACAAATCGATTTGACACCAATTTCGGCAGC
>CABFPE010000006.1:1790572-1804113 GCA_900660155.1 Hofstenia miamia | reverse complement strand
TATTATTATTATTATTATTTTGTAGATTTATAGCGCAATGATGCAAAGTTTTTCTTTTATTGATTTCATTAATACAAGCCCTTAGCCAGTATTATCACCTAAGGGGCGGTGTCGACACTGATTTAAGAGTGGTTGTTGAGAATTTCGACATTCCTTGAAATTCAAATTAAAATTTTTCCAAGATTTTCCACCATTTCAATTTTATGTTACATCAATGCCTACTTTACTCACGGCCTGGCGATTTGCAGTACAAAAAACGAAATGAAACAGTTAAGTGCTTAATTTTTGTCCAAATATTTAAAATAATGAATATCACAAAATTCTCTTCGAAACAAACAAAGGGCTCACCAAACTAATTAAAGAGCTTTACAAATAAAGAAGTATAGGTAGTCGATAAAATCACTATGAATTTTAAAATGCAGTTTTGGTTAACAAACAGTATATATATTAAAAATTAAGGACATGAAGTGAAGAAATATATATTGAAATTTAATGTCCACTACATTAAGTTTTCTAAATTGGCTTGATTATTTTGAAGAACAGTGTTCAACCTTGGAATAAGATTTTCGACTGCCCGATATTTGTTTATATTCTGAATAGATGTTTGAATCATTTCCTTTAGATCAGTAATATTAAAAGTTCTTTGCGAGTAGACTTGATTCTCTTTGAAGTAGACTGAGGCATATCAACTTCTGTAGAAACTGTTTGGGATGATGCAATTTCAAGTAGATGAGCAGACTGAATATCGTTTCAACAACTTTTTGAAAATCTTCTGACATTCGAAAGTGCCCACTTCTAGCACATCTGCGACATTTCGACTTCCTCGAATAGTTTTATGAGTAACCTAACAGATCCTTCAGTACAAAATCTTTAAAATCTTAGGGACTTTATAGCCTACCTGTACAATACATTTTGAGCAATATTGCATCTCCAAACTTTATTTGTGTTATTGTACATTTTGCGCTTTCCATGTACATCAAACACTTTATTTTAAAAGGTCATTCTTCTAACCCCATATGGCTACGGGCCTGAATTAAAATCTTTCCTGTAAATTTCTAACATTTAAATGTTTGATTTTGCCAATCAAAAGTTGCGATAAGCAATATATAAAACGAACGACACTGCAAAATGGCACATTTATTGTACATATATATATAATTCAGAGTATAAAAATGCATGTCTATCAGTAGTTTATATTGCAAAAAGATATATACAGATCAATATATCACTTAGTTAAATATTGAACATATTCGCATAATCATTAGTTTAAATATTAGAGATAATTTAGTATATGAAATATTGACTGATGAACCAAATGTAGAATTATTCATCAAGTGTAAGAAGTCTAAAACCTAAAATAAGGATATAAAGCAATTTTTGTAGAATAAAGTTTTTTTCCGATCCATCTTGAATAGGTAAATCTCACTCTCTTCTCGCTCTCTCTATTTTTCTCTCTTTCTATCTTTCCCTTTCTCAAAACATTTATATTTGCTCATGCGGAGCTTTTTGCTAATTTTAGGCAATTCAATAATCATATAACTAGAAATAGAAATATAGAAATATTTATTTAGCCAATGTAATAAATGAAACAAGATATCCAACATACGAATTTACTATACATTAACATGAACCCTTTTAGCCTACGGGTGCCCTTTATATTGCTTAGAAATTATCAAGCAGTTTTGGGTAGACGACTATCTCAGATTGTGCAGTTGAATTTGTCAGGAATGTTTTAGGGCTCTAAAAGGCAAAATTTTGTGCTATGCCAGTCATTTAATAAATTGAACAACTTGGTACGTTTGATTGAAAAATTCTCTCTGATATTATTAATTTTTTTAAAATTTGTAGAGTTTATATTAAGACCTTATATTATGATTCCATATTGTGAAATTTGTCTTACATCGGAATTTATATCTACAAAATGCGTCAGCCGACAAATGACATTTGTGTTCCCAAAGCTTTTTTACAGAGAATCGAAATATATTAGTCAAATGTTAAATTTTTGTCTAAATAAATGCCAAAGTATTTTATTTATACCGATTCTTCTAATAAAGAACCGCAAAGCATGATATTCAAATGGTAAATTCACTAAACACGCTTTCCTCGCATTTAATAATACTTGTATCAACCAAATCTAATGAAGAGCTGCGTTTCAGTTCATTTGTAGAAATTGTTGTTTCAATATCATAGACTTCAAGGTCAAGTGATTATTCGTCGGAATGTTTTTTAAGATAAATAATGTATATTATGAACTTTCTATCGCAAGTACAGTCTGATCCATACCCGTAAACCATACAATTTTGATTTTTTGCAATATCGATAATCATGTAGAGTACATTTCAAATTCGCAATCTGCATATACATTTTGGGCATTTTGAATGCCCTGTTTGTTCATCATTTCATAAATTGTTATTGCTATGACCTTATTTTTATTACAAAATATGACGGAATTCAGTTAAATATGCCTTAAAATACTACCATTCATTTTTCAAAATGATCACTAAATTATACTAACAGCAATTAATTTCCACATATTACTGTGCTTAAGATTTCTGTCATAGGCCAAGAGTTTTCTGAACATAGAGAAGCATTTTCGTAAGTTATCACACAAGTCCGATTAAATGTCCTTCCCCTTCCCTTCTATTAGAGCAGTGAAACCGGTATATTCTAATCGTGACTTGATATAAGCGATTATTTCACAGTTATCATTTCCGCGTATCAAGGGTGGGAGTAATAACATCTTGTGGAATTTCAACTCTTTCAAGCATTGAACAACTTTGATATTTTGCGATGCACCCTTAATGAAGCAATTAGATTGGCAACCCTCATGCACTTTGCCTGAATAGGCATGGCACAGTTCTGCAACACTTGGGCCTTGCAAAATCCATGAAATAATAATGTATATAGTTCCTTTAATATTTTTTCAGCTGCCAGCATACATGGTCAGTCCTAGAAACGCGTCGACCTGTTGGGTCGGGTCAACAATTACCTAGTAATTAAACTTCTCGTGGGTTAGGCCAGGAATCACATTAATTGAACTTGAATGAATATATGTATTTTTGTGTAAATGATTTAAGGCAGTCACAATCCAGCATTAATTTTTAAGTTTTTTCTTAATTTAATGAAACTATACCAAAATAGGACTTTTATGACATTTCAGCCCCAAATATTACCGTATTTTTCAAAAAAAACAAAAATATAACTTTTTATGAGTTTATAACTTCCTATTTAACTGCACCCCAGGTCTGAAAACAACCTAATTTTAAGCAGACTGCAAAATAGACCAACAAAAAATATGACTTTTATGACTTTTGATTGCCCTAGTTATTAAATTAGAATAGTTAGGAATCTTGAAATCTGCATATCCATACATTATCTTTAATTCCAGGATAATTTTGCTCGATTATTAAAGCATGATGCTGTTAACAGCTGTGATTTTTACAGGCTTGAAATATGCCATTAATAATCCATCAAATTTGTTTAATGCGTAATATCGCGTTAATGCCTCGCGAAAAATAAATATTTATATTCAGCAGGCTTATTACAAGCCTTTCTCAAACATTTTTTATAAACGTGCAAATAGGCCTATAAGCTTAATTTCAACGCGGCTTTTAATAGGAATCGTTGGAATGAAGTTAATACACTTAAGCTTTGCGGTCTTTCACCAGATTGAGTTGGCAATGGCAATTTAAACACAATAAGAACAATGGACAAGTGAAATAGTAAATTAGAAAAACAAACTAAATCACTCTTACATTGCCCAACTAGTTTTTAGTGCTATTTTGAGGTTTTGAAAGTATTTATGTAGCCAAACAATTTATTAAATTTTGATTGAGGAAATATTTGTTGGTTGAATGCGTTGTATTTGTGTGCATGTGTGTGTTAAGTATATTTTTATTTTTTGTTCAAAAGTGAGGACTTCATTTACAATCATTTAAATCTATTGAAAATTTTTGACATTTTCTAGAAGGATCTTAGTATGTTCTATCTTATTGTCAAACTGAAAAATAATGCTCTTCCTTCCAATAAACGGATTGCCAGACACTTTAGAAGTTCACAAAACATTAAAATTCGCGATATATTTATAGAAAACTAAAGAAGTATTTGGTAGATTTGTGACTTGTGAAAGAAACTAATGAATTGATGAAAAACTGCATTTTGAAAACTTTCCTAAATATTTAAAAAATTCAACTTTTAGCTAAATGTATGAATAATTTTATAGTAGTTTCTCAATTTAAGTCTTCAATATCAGGACTTTAAATTAAAATGTAATGGGTTATTTTATATTTAGAAATTTTGATGCGCTCATTAAATACTTAATTGTTTTTTGCCTTATTTATGTAGTGGTCAATGTTTATATATTACACTAGTATTATAGTATTACCTGTATTTTTAACACATTCATCTTATTAAGGATTATTTGAAATAAGATTCTAATGTTAAGTTCAATTCCATTACGTTTTAGTTGCAATGAGCAGTGAAGACTTTTATTCTGATTCTTTCGATGTTCAACGTTATGTTGAGTCAGTTGGTCTCGGAAATCCACTCTCTGAAACATTTTCAAAACTGTTGGTTCAAGTTGAACTAATTAACCAACAAATAAATAATCAGGTATAAAGTTTTGGTATAACCCTAACCAGAGACTTCTAGAATATATATCTAGTAGTCTCTGTCCTATCTTATGATTTTTATAAAACATTCCTTTTGCACAAACCAGATATCCTTGCTTGTCGTACTTCTGATATTTATTATCAGTTTAGGTTGTTATGCACCATGAGGAACTTCTTGAGCATGCATGTGGTGTCAACTCTCTTGAAACATCTTTGGTAGACTTACAAGAGCGAGTGGATGCGATATATGCTTCTATAATTCGTTCTTCCAAACGGGTCAGTGATTCTACTGACAGAATGCACGCTAAAGCCAAGCAATTGTCCAAAATGCAGGAAACCTGTGATTTATTAAGAATCATTATAAGGTAATTATGTGTTAAGAAATATTGTATTGATTAAGATATCTGCAGCATTGCTGGCGTTAATTGTCATTGTTATTGGGCGATTATATTTATAATTTTTAGCCAAACATTTTTTAACCCTTTAACTGCGCAATTTTTTAAGAAGATATTTTCTCAGATTTTGAGACTATAAAGCGGAGAAACTATAATAATAATTATTGACATTGACATTTGCAGTGACAAATAATTAATATATATCACAAATTTATAAACAAAACACTCAAAACTAATAGTTTTGCCGCATAATTCGATAAAAACATGACACAACTTGAAATCCTTTTTTGTGTGATAGCGGTCATTGCAAGGATATGCAAAAGGAGCTACTTGACACTGAGCACATTTGAATTTTCTTTGTCGCCGATCACTTGGGACTCATCTATGGCTGCAGACAACGCAGTCTGCTCTGTTGTTTCCTAGCCCAGTACAGTGACTTCATGTAAGTCGCAATGGAGTATCTCTTTGCACAGGTCGGCTCAGGCGTTGCCTTGTTTCTTCAGGATTGTACCCTTTGATATGTTGTTGGGAAGGTCAGAAATGATATCAATTCTGGCAGTTGATGGTTATCAGTGAATTTAAATCGATGAGTCGACGATTCTGGCTGTGATAAAAGTATGAACATTATCTTGAGCATTTGAAATCTCTCATCTCAAAATTGCGCCTCTCGCAGTTTTAGTCTATCAAATGTAAGGCATTTCATTTTGAATTCCTTGACATTAAAATATCATATATAAAATATTGTTGACAACTAATTTATAACTACCAATAGCAATGCGTTTTGCATTTAGAAACTTAGTGATGCAACGAAATAATTTTTAATATTAATTAATTTCAAGTCTTTTGATGCCGCAAATATAATGTAAAAATATGTGGAAATTCTTAAGTTCTACACCGAAGAATAGCATAATTTCCAAATTACAATCGAACAAGTTTCTATTTTAATGATTTATTGCTGTGTGGTGATTCCATTGCCTATAAGATCATTGACTTTTCATTAGCAGTTGTCAAGATTTCCACACATTTTTAAGAGTATTTTTTACTTGAATGTGCGGTTTTATTGGCGAATTTGTGAAATGATATGTCAGGATGCTAATCTTGTAAGACAGAAGTATATAATGAATTTGAAATCTACCACAGAATATATTGTTTTGTTCAAAAATAATGCCTTGTACAAAGTAATATTCCAGAAATCATTTCTTATATCATCGATATGACACCTTCACAATACACAAAGTTATAGAGGGTAAAATAGTACTTTTAAATTATTTTAGCCTAATATGTCCTTGTGATATTTATATTTTGCACTCAAGTCTAATGATAATGAAAAGTAAATTATTAAGACATCAAGAATATTCCGGTACTCTTCTACCTGATTTTTTTGTTGCATAAACATTTGTTTGGGTTTGAATGTGCATTCTTGTAGAAAACTAACTCCGAACTGATCACTGGTAACTCGCTTTAGATGCATTATTCAATGTAGTTTACATCACTAATGTTCTGCATTTATGTATAATTGTTTAAGCTTTAATATCTTTATCAGAGCGATGTTTAGGGTTTCGCAGTTAAGTCGTCGTTTGCAGTCATATTTGTCAGTAGGTGATCGAGATTTAGCAAAAGCAGCGCAGGCTTATAGTGAACTTTTTACAATTTTCACTACTTATGACCTTACAGGTTAGTATTTTCATATAAACTACTTGTAAACGAAATTTCATCTTTTAATTGTTTAGGTTCGTTACCATTAAAGTCTTAACTTTTACTTTTCTGCTATTTTGGCAGTTAATTATTGTGCTTTGTTTCATTGAGTTTTAAACTCCCTTCTTTTGTTAATACCAATATGTCGGAATATCAATGAACAATTTAAATCATTAAGATAACTGAAATTACGATTAAGGATCATTTCGTTTTTCAAGTTAATTTTTAAGAAATTTGGCTTTCTGTTCTCAGTCATAAATCCTTGTCATGCTCAGTCATAAATTTCTTTTGAAAACGAATACCAGTAGTTTAATAAAATTTTGATTGGTTTAATAAGTCCCATTGCTTCCCAGGTGTTAGTTTGTATTTCGACAACAATGCAGCAAAAACCGAGTTACCATCTAAATAAGTAAATTGAATGATTAACAGAAGTTCTGAAAATCAATCTGGAATGTATAAGGATGCCACACGAATTTGCCTTGCTTACCACTGGTGGTCTAGTCGTTTTATCAGCATACATATATTCTTCATAATATTGATTATATGCAGTAATTATCAAGCAACGTCGTCGCTCTCATGGTTTTCCTCATTCAGTTTTACTTAACACTTAAATTTTCGCTTCCCATTTTCAATGTCAACCGAAGTGGCAATTTTGGCTGCCTGAACTTCAAGCTCTGTCGAACAACTTTTTATTTCGAATTCAAATACTAATGCAGACCGGCTTACGTTTGTAATGACAATGCTAATACCAACAGATGTAGTTCTCTCTGATGTAGTGTTGTTTGCCTTAAATGGAGGAAATTCAGCAGTTGCTTCTTGCAAATATGCCAATTCTTCTTTGTTATTGCCCAAAATTTCAATGGTGTCTTACCTCGGGAATTCAAATATATTACAATTTCTTTATCAAGTGGATTCTTATTGTTTGAAGGCATCTGCTTATTGTTGTTGTTAGGCGACTATAAATCAATTGAGAAATGTTAAACATAGAATTAACTGTTAACTTATTGTTGTTTAAAAAATTTCAGTACCCGTATTAGAAATTTTAGATCCTCCCTTTCACTGTACTATTGAGTGGAATAATTGATAGATACTGAGTTGAGCAAACCTAGCTGCTCGTAGCGTTTGTCTAGCATTGTCATGCATAAAGCTATATTCAAACACCAGGTTTACATCCATCGTTCAAGAATATTCAATTCCAACTAACAGTACCAATTCTAAATTCAAATTCCATCTTGTCTTATTTTTGTGAATTTTATCTCGAAAGAAATAGAAAAGGGGGATGCAAAGCGGTGCTTCCAATAATACTTCAAGCAATTTTTTAATCAACAAATATGTGTACATGTATTGTTAATTTTGGGACTATATAGTTTTGACTATATATTATGTATCTTAAAACACTGTTTTCTACCACATTAAAATGTTTTTACATTGTTATTTTTAAACTTCCAAACATTAACTGAAATTAATAAACATCAGTCACATAATAGCATTGCCGTTATCTTTCCAATTCAATATCATTCTCTATGCTTTTACGAGCGGAATGCAAATAATGTTTTTGAATATTCGAAAAGACAATAACTGTGAAATCCTAGTTCGAATATAAGGGCAGCTACTAACGAATTTTTAGCTTTTCATTTTAAATTTCTAACTGAATTTGCTAATAGAAATGTTCTATGAAAAGAATTTTTCCCCGTGATTTACTTCAAATTTCTGTGATGAAATGTACAGGGTGTGCATTAAATACTTGCCAAAATTAAAAGCTAATAATTCATAGGAAAATGGTTTTATGAGTATGGTAACGTTCTTATCTTGCTTATTATGTGGAGGGATTTGGATTTTTGCTTATATTACATGCTTCATTTTTAGTTTGATTTACGGAGAAAACTTGGGAAATGGACATCTAATTTACCCTAATTTCAATTTCTATCTGATTTTGTTTATTCACTATTCAATCAAATATGCATCCAATTGGTTATCCAATTATTCAATCAAATGTAGTGTTGTGGATACGAAAAAGTATCATTAACTTTCGCTAAATTACACACATTTTATTTTTGTGTAGGCAAAACAATAAACAGAGTAATCATTACAGTAGCAATTGAGAAGATCACTCAAAAAGAGTACTCGATCAGAATTATTGAAAAGCACAATTCCAAAAGATTTTGAAACGTTTCTCTTATTTTTGAACACTCTTATTCATCGATCTAAAAAAAACAAAGAGTAGGAGGGGAAACACAAAAATATACACTGTAAAAAGCACATAAGAGTCAATGACACAGCTCCAAAGATCACTCGAATCTTTGTCCTTTTTTCTCCAGACTTTCGGCATCGCTCCGGCACTGCCAATTGTGGCGGTCATTTTTTATCCGCTTATCAGTGCAGAAAGCTCGTATGGCAGTGGTGATTGACTTTCCACCAATAACATAACATTCCAAAAGCAAAATTTTATCGGAAAGTTCAAGATCCATTTTAAATTAAATGCAAACTGATTCTGGACGATTTTTAAATAATTAATTTGAAAATCGAAATGAAAGGTGAAGCATTTGAACAAAAAATCGAATCCCCACAAATTAGCGACAAGACCATAGCGTAATTACATCCATTGAATAATGTAGATACGATTTATCAGCCTTTTATTTTGGCAAATATTTAATGGACACCCTGTATTAATGATCATGCAATTCGCAATTACATTATTTCTGAATAGAATAAAAATTATGAAGTAGTTGTTTTTCATACCAATTTCGCATATTATTTCATTTTGTTTAGGGATTGATGCTGTTGCTGATGACAGACTTCGAGAAAGAGAAGCTGCTCAAATAATAGCTGCTCGCTCTACATGCATTTTAGATCAGTCGTTAGAATCGTTGAGTCAAAATAGCCTAGGAACTGCTTTGCAGGTTTATTTTTACCTCGATGAATTGCCTTCTAAATGTAAGAATATAATCACTTCACTTCAGAAAAACGTTACCGAAGAAATATCTCAGCGGTTTTCAAACGAGGCCTTCTCCAAGTCTGACAAATCCTCTAATAATGTTGCACCCGGTCGGTCCAACATGATTCTATCCTCTAATAGCGCCGTTACCCGTGCCCATTTTTGGTCAGCTATGGACAAATTGTCTTCTGTTATTATATCATCTGCTTCCAAGATTCATATGCTCAATGTTGTGCTTAGGAAGAAGAAAGATTCCACTACTCATAAATGCTTTATAAACGTTCTTGATCAGGATTTAGTTGAAACTACTTTGTCTTTAAATTCCTTTGTCAGCTTTATTGAAAATACATTGAAAACCTCGTTTATCAGAATCTCTAGATCTATTCCGGCTGTGAAGCAAGTGGTGGAGTCAGATTACCCCAAACTTCTGAAATTTTTAATAACACTTAGTGAAAAATTCCATCACTTTCTTTCGTTTGATTCAAAATTATCTTCAAAAACTGTAGTTTTAGCTCAACTACGTCGTGCATTCATTGACTATGAAAATGCATATTTATCCAAGTCGTTGTCAAAGAGTCATGATGCTGTTAATAATATATTTTTGCCAGAGAAAAAATCGATAAATAAGGAAGAGATTGACGCATTGATTGCTGGTATTGAAAATGACTTAAGTACCGCCATATTTGATGATCACTTCTTAATTCTCACTTGCAAAAATGTTGCAAAGACTATAGCATTGTTTAATATTAAGGCGGAAGGTGCAATCCCAAGCGGGGAAGATACTCACCAAGTAATTAGTAAAATGAATACCTCCCAACTATTCTTGATGAATATAATAAATGTTTCATTTTACTTTTTGCAAGCCTTTCAAAAGTTGAGTAAAAAATTTCAGTTCAAATCGTCTTCAGAAATTAACAAGATATTAAGTTCAACTTTTAAAGAATTATCTTCATTTATTAAAATGGCGGCATCTGATTGGATGAATAATGTGTTTATTTATATAAAGCGCATTATTTTAACATTGCACACTGAAAATTTTAGCAAATCGGATTACGAAACTGATTCATTATCATTGTACATCATTGAACTCGATGACTTTACATCCAGAGTGTATAGCGATTTTATAGTTCACTTCGAATGCTCAAGTATCACTGATGAAGTTATGTCTAAGATTGTAGATGAATCAACTCGGTTCTATTTACGTCATCTGTCATTGATTCGTCCTTTGTCTCAGCCGGGTATTAAGCTTATTCAAGAGGATATTTTAAAATTTGAGAAGTGCATGTTGTCTTTAAGTCCTCAGGCCAATTTCTCGCCACATTTCAGGCAATTGCGCTGTTATAAAAGTATCTTAACTTTGTCTCCTGATGAAATATCTTCCAATGAAACTATTGGCAAAGTCATTCCGTTAAGCATTGTGATAAACTATTTATTCAGTTGCAGTTCTGCTGAACTTAGTATGCCTTACATATCAACAGGAATGTCAATCGAACAATACAGTGAGTGGTTGGATAACCACTCAGAAGCTGAGCATAATTCCTTTTTGAAGACTGGCCTTGAAAGCTATGTGCGGAAAGTGCGGCGAGAAGGTGGTAAAGAGTATGTAGCAACATATCCTATTATATTAAAACTTCTCCAAGATGTTTAATATTTGTATAGAAAGTGGGTGTTCTATTTGATTTGTAATTATGTACATTATTTAAATAATATAGGTTTTTATTGATGAGAAATGTTGTAACTGGTACCTTTATTTTTTGAGTTTTCAATGCACGTTCTTGTTTCTTTCAATTTTGGTATGTACACATGCCTTCTTTAGACATTTAAATGTTTATATCTCTACTAATTCTCATTGGATTTTAATAATTTTTTATTTTGTATTGACGAATGTTAGAATTTTACAATTTGAGGACTTTACTTTGAGAACATAGAAGTAAATTGGAGAATACTATTTCTTTTACAGTTGCATCAGAAATCAAAAAGTGATCTCAGACCAAGAGTCAACATTTTCGGCTTTATTTCAGCTGAAATTTCATGGAGAATACGGAGTTTCGTTAAGCAAGATGCTCCAAATCCTTGGTACAGATATATTGAATTTAAGCGAATCCGAAAGAGAACAATTTGGCAAATGTTAATATATATATATATATATATATATATATATATATATATAAATTGATTGTATGATTTTGTCGCTACACGTGAAATATTAAATTGTTAGTTTCGTTGAGTGTAACTGAGATATAGTCATTAAAAGGTGTGAATTGTTCTTTAAAGTTCTTTGTAAATAATCATAATCGACTTCAAATAGAAAATCGTAATTGATTAAATCTGTTTTTTTAATTTAATATTATATTTTGTAACTTTGCAGTAATTTAGGAGGAAGTTGTTTAGCCTGAACAATTTTATAATTGTTAATGCTCACTAACTCTTAATGTTTGCTATTGGCGCATAACAATATTTATAAATCCTTTGTAACTATACATGCGTACAACAAATATCATTTTAAGTGAGCCAAACTTGATATAGCGTATTTGCTTTTGCATATAAATGGATTGTACGTTTGCATTTGCAGAATTTCACTAATTTAAACTTGCTATTCTATTAATACTTTGGTGATAAAGGGTTTTTAGTTTTAGATGTTCTTAAGAACAACTAGATGGTGTCGCCGCTTTTCAACTGGTTTCACAACTGGCCATGTTGACATTACTAATCAATCGGATGTTGTGATTTTAGGCGGAGGATGTATTGGGTCTTGTGTGGCGTATTTTCTCAAATCTAGGGCGCGGCAGCATCTGTCTGTGACTGTTATTGAGCGAGATCCCACTTACACGCGCTCTTCCACTGTTCTTAGTGCTGGTGGTATCAGACAGCAGTTTACCAACATTGAAAATATTCAACTTTCAAAATTCACATATGACTTCCTTCGTAACGCTCACGTAATTTTTTATGTCGTATTTTAATCACTTAATTAACTTATAGTTAGCAATAAATTGTGCCAAGCTTTTTAAATTTATGAAAACTCTTCAAAATTACTTATATATTCTAAAAGTCGCACTATAATATTGTGGACTTCTGATGTATAAGGATGCGACACAAATAGTGGGTGTACCACTGGGGGTCTAAGCGTTCTATCTACATACATGCCCAATAAAAGTAGCACTTATTTGTAACCTTATATTTACATAGCATCATGGCACGATATTTTGCTTCTATGAAAAGAAAATTACGCCATTATTGCAAAAAAAGTTCTCCCACCAAATTAAAAATAGTAAAAAATATTTAATGACATTAAACATTATTAATAATTTATTGTAGATTTCTAATTTTAGGTGTGATAGCAGTTAATACTTTTACAATGTTTATTCAACATTCTTCAAATATGAGGTTTCTTTGAGCTATAATTTTGGAAGCCTTATTTACGTAGTGATTATAAGCTTCTTCAAATGATATGTAAATAGATATTATGTACTCTTGAAAATTTTGTACCATATTGCTTTCTGTAATAAAATCACAAATATGTCATCTGGAATTTTATTATGCTACTTGTAGTGGAAGAAATGACTAAATATTTTCCTGTACATATACTATTCTCCTTTTAGACTATTAGCATAGCCAAGTTCATACAAGAAATGTATGACTATTTATGTCTTTGAAATTTCTGTTCTAGTTTCATATTTTGCACAAGTGTTTTTAAACTGTCATCATGTTTATTCTTATCATTGATAACTCAATAAATGATATCTGGAGAATTTTTTATTATTCATGACGTGTTTCAATACCAAGTCAATTAATAATTTTTGTCAAAGACATATAATTTCATTTGATTATAACTTCACTATTCGTTTTAAATATAACTTAAGCAACATTATCTCCTTATATATATATATATATATATATATATATAGA
>CABFPE010000006.1:1763333-1789958 GCA_900660155.1 Hofstenia miamia | reverse complement strand
ACGGTTCATTGAGCAATGATATACATATATATATATATATATATATATATATATACATATATATACGCGAATTTATGTATGTTTAATTAAAAAATTGTATTTTACATTAATTTTTAGGAACATTTGAGTGTTGCTGAAGCTGATCCGGTGGATGTGTCATTTAATCCGCATGGATATTTACTGCTTTCCAGTAAAAAGGGTCTTGAAAAATTAGAAGAAAATGTAAGGTATCAGCAGAATGCTGGAGCAAAAGTCCAACTGCTGACCCAGTCTCAACTCAAAGTAAGCTACATTAGAACGTAACTAAGTTTTTCTCAATTTTTTAAATTTTTTATGATTTAATACGCAAGCAAACATATAATGCAGAACTAAATAAATTTTATTTAATAGAAGCGATTGATGGGTAACCGCAAATTAAACATTACGAGCAATTGTTTTCAACATGGTAAAAAGAACATTTTAATATAATTTTTAAAGATTATTTTTACAGAAAAAGATGGATTTTGATGATGATAAAAACATATGCTTTTTCAAAGCTGTTCTTGTAATTTTGCAAAAAATGTTTTTTCGTTGCTGTACCTTTAAAAATTTCAAAATCTAAATACTATTTCGAAAACCTGTAAATTTTTCAATTAAATATCTAAACCATAATTTGAAGTAGACCTAACTTAGAGGTACAAAGTAATCTGTTGATTGGAGGATTATGCCTTATATTACTTTTTAAATTTATGAAGATACAAAAGTATGTAATGAAATGCAATTGAACCAATGTTACTATGAAATTGTTTAATGATATCCTTTAAAATATATTGCTATTATCATTGTGTAAAGTTTCTTATTCAACATCAGCTATTCTATGATGTTTCGGATTCAATGCTGCCAGCATCCTTTTCTAGATATTTTTGCATTGCAATGTAGATCGTGATGGCATTCGTTGCACTATTCACGGTAAAACTGGATTCTTCGAGTAACTCGAGAAAATATCCGTGGCAGCCAAATCGCATCCTTTTGTCATTTGCTTCAATTATTATGTTAATGACTATCTGGGTGAGGTTTGTAATTAGAAAAATTATTATTTGAAATTGCGGAACTCCATTTATGCCTGATTTTACTCTTTATGGACAATGTTCACTTGTCATCTATTTTGGAAGTATGGAAAGAAAGTTACAAATTACGAATGGAATTTTCCATTGAAATTTGTGGAAATTTCATGAATGTGGGTTTTTTGAAAATGAATCTATTTTACAATCAATATGAAACCAACGCAGTTTGGCATTTGTTTTTACTAAAAAATTTGGTTGTTATATTCAATTTTAAAACTTCAACATATTGGTTTAACGTTTTTTAAAAACCTACGAAATGTTGCTAGTTTATGAACATTGTCAAAAACCCTACATTGCTATATAAAAACACAATACAATGAGAAATGGTAGTCCCTCAGCTAGTGTTTTGTAAAGACACATATCCACTTCTGGCATTACGTAGAGGGAAAGTCCAAAGAATCCAGATATCAGAAAGTTTATAATAATAATCCAATAAATAATTAGCCATAGAATTTCTTTGTTCTCCATGTATTTATTGTAAGTCTTGGCATTGTTTGTCGCAAAATATCGGTCTATTACAATGACTAAGAATGTAAGATTTGAGTGAACTAGTGCTGCCCAAAAAACTTCGCGAAGCATCGTAAACTGTAAGTGTGAAACATGTCTGATATGTAAAACATATTGTAGATATCGAAGTGAATTCAGTTCAAATAATAATCCAATTATATTTCCCAAGGAAAGCATTCTTAGATATATGGATATTGGCTCTTTGTAATTATTTTTAATTAAGCCGACAAAGCATACTAAGTTGCAAGCAACACCGATGTAGTCTGTAATAAGAATAGATCTTTGTATAATTTTATTCGTTGTATGATCGCACATTGTTTGCCTCCAAATGTTGTTAAATATTTCAATTTTCTTGTAAATATTAGTTTTATTCATATTCTGACTGATATTAAACCACCGATCAAATTTTTAGTACTTTCGCAAATGTATTGTGATGATAGATTATCAAATATTCCATCACACCAACAGCAAACATCTGCTACAATTTCTGCTTTATACTTAACTATAATTTGTTTGCTATTGATGTGTCCAGAGCGTGGAGTACGAAATTTGCAGGAGGTGAAAACAAACACTCGTGTCAACAGACTGCAGGCCCAAAACCGCAATAAAGCAATGTTGTTATTGATGCTATAATATTTATATTAGTCATTTGGCTTTGCAATTCATTCCGTTCAGTTGCTCATGCCGACAAGTGCTGTGTATTTAAATGCAGGTCGAACAATAAAAATTTACCATATATTTCTGCATACAGGTTCCCAAAAGACGTGAATGAAAGAAACGCTTGGT
Source organism: Hofstenia miamia (assembly GCA_900660155.1). Taxonomy (NCBI): domain Eukaryota; kingdom Metazoa; phylum Xenacoelomorpha; order Acoela; family Hofsteniidae; genus Hofstenia; species Hofstenia miamia. Next base: position 1,787,562 of record CABFPE010000006.1, on the reverse strand, counting down.
TATCTAGAATTCTTCAAAAAATAAGAGTTACTAAAACACTGTTATTTTGCAAAAGCATTGGCCAGAAGGCTTTCCTACTATTAAAGTGCATGGAAAACCAGCTGATCCACCCAATTTATTTGAGATGACAGGAGCTTCTGCCATAACTTTCCCAAAGCCAATTGTTTTACGTGAAGTTTTAAAACGTAGTGTCATTAATCGCAGTGGTATACCGGTTTAAGAAGTTGCATAATTGCTATTTGTATTTGACACATTTAAGTCAAACTGTTGTTCTATAAATTTACCATAATATGCAACTTTTTATAGAATGAGATTGAAGAATTTCGTGAAATAGATGTTTGAATTTGATAGTTTTAATGCTGGTAAAGTAGCAGGTCTAGTATCAAAACATTGTGAAAAATTTGCATATACAAACTTATTTGCGCAGATGTCCAGAGCCTTTTTTAGAGAAAGTGCGGGAGGAACATATTACATTACGTACTATGATGTTCTTACTGCTTCTAAAATAGGTTTACTGAATTCATTAGAAATAGACGTCTTAAGTTTAGACTTGGTTTGGATTGATTCAATTTTACTGTATTATGCATAAATATGCAATTTTGTATGCAACAAATTGTTTCCTGTGTCACATTATTAATCTTTACAATAATATCAACAATAGCTTTTTGCGGTTTTGAGCCTGCAGTCTGTCTACACGAGTGGCTGTTTATTTCGTACTCCACGACTTCTACCAATATTGAAAACGTGTTTTCAAATTATACTCGAGGAAGTTTGTTACTTTCGTAACAACATTCTTTCTATATTTCAAGCAAATTTCTCAATGAATGTTAGTTTACTAATTTTATTTAATGACCTTATTCGGGAAGGAACTACTTGCAGCTTCGCCTCCCTGTATATATATATATATATATATATATATATATATCATAGCTCAATGAACCGTTGATTATTTTAATAAATTGCAAATAACACTCTTTTTGGAAATTTTCAGTTAATCGTGCCCTCCCTATGTTCTTTAAGAAGGATCCACAGCTTTCCTACATTTTCAAATAATTTTTAAGCGTATTTGGTACTTGGGAAATCGTGGGATACTGATACATCTCTTGGTGAACGCGATTTCATTTAATGCTGAAAACATTATCACTGCGCCTGAAGTACTTGAAAGTCTTAAATATTTTGTTAATCAAAATTTCGAATTTTTCAAAAAGTTTGCTTTGCATACCTAATATTTAGAAATTCAGGTTGTCTAAAGCTCATGGAAGCAACAACCAACCTCAACTGTTTCTTTTTATCTAACCCAAGTCCCATTGAGGCGTGCAAAGTTTCAGTAGATTTCGTTCCGCTTCTATCATGTGCTTTCAGATTTTGAATATCTCCATTAGTTAGCTGGATTAAGGATGCGGTTAACATTTATTCTATTGCTGTCAATTTATACTTTCAATTTTCATTACTGATTTAAAATATTTTATAGGCTGAATATCCATTTTTGAATTGTTCTGACGTAGCTGGTGGTTCTCTCGGTTTGGAAAATGAAGGTTGGTTTGATCCTTGGACTTATCTAATGGCATTGAAAAAGAAAAATATTTCAATGGGCGTGAAGTATCTTCATGCGCACGTTGCTGGTTTTGAATTCAATCAATTCTCAGATGGGGAGTCCGCTAAAATTGAAACTGTCTTATTAAAGGTGCGTATGAGTTATAAATCCTTTTTATTTACGCGATTTCACTGAATAGGCTGAAAGTTTTAATCTCAGGGCCCATTGGCTTTTCGGAAAATTTTCTGCTAAACAGATCTTGAATATTAATTTGAATTAGGACCACAAGCTATCTCCAGGTTTACAGGAGCACGCTCGCATTAGAGGTTCGGTATTCGTCAATGCGGCTGGTGCTTGGTCAAGCGATATTGCTCAAATGGCTGGGATTGGCGACTCTAAGGCCAGCATTCTGTCAACTTCTCTACCTGTTGAACCTCGAAAACGATTTGTGTTTGTTGTTCACGCTCCTGATGGTCCTGGTATTAACTGTCCATTTGTTTTTGATTTTTCTGGTGTGTATTTCAGACCTGAAGGAACATTAGGGCATTTCATATGTGGTCGTTCTCCCACTCCCGATGTAAGTAAGTTTATTAATGCTTTATCCACACTTTAAAAAAAGACTTTTGTGTTTGCTGTGATTGTCTATTTTTGAAAACGAGCAATGAGCGTTTGTTAGATTAACTCAGATTTTAGGCAAAATTTCTTGGGTTGTCTACTGCAACTTGTTAATGTTGAAAAAAGTCTGTAAGGTATATGTCTGATAGTTACGTCTCAGAACCTTATAGTGCAGTTATATGTTGTACAACGGCAATTACCAAAATTTATGTAAACTAATATTACTAAACAATTACAAATCAATAAATGTTAATTTATCGTATAGAAAAGACGTTTGGTTTTTAGGTGAATACCTGGATTTTATACTATGATTTTTCTTAACTCTTAACATTCAAAGTAAATGGTATTTAAAATACACAAAATAAGTTCAATTTTGCCAGGCTATCTACATTCTATAGTTACACTTTTAATATTTTTCTAAGCTTTGAGATAATGTGCAACTCTTTTTAAGAAAAATTCTTCTAAGAAATCTTTGAGGATTATCAATCAGACTGAAATGCGCATGTTTAGCATTACTTCTAGAACCCGGATTTTATTTAATTGTACACTTCGATTTTTTGAGAAATAAATTCATCTATATTTCCTCCGAAATTAGGTTTAAAATTGAGAAAAAATTAGAGAAACAATTTCATTGAACATTTAAAATAACAAACCCATTTTAAATTTACTACTCTGTCTGCTTTCCGTTGAGGCAACAAAATTCCCCTGAGTGTTCACAAGAGGGGAAACTTCATCCTGAATGCATTATCCAGCGATAGTATGAAATTTTCTACAGTTATTTTTCTCTTCTGAGTTGTAGCAAATCTCTGATATGTGCTGATGAGGGTTTCAATCAATGACTGCTTTGAATATTTTTGATCTACTGACTAAATCTTTTACATTTTACAACTTTTCTGCAAGATAGTTCCATATTTTATTTTCTACACTCTAGTTTTTAATCAAATGAATGATGTCTATAGATTCTTTGGCATGATAACGACATAAAACAATGTGAAACCAAAGTGCAGTAATTGTGAACAAACAAAATAAATAAATAGCCAGTTCTAAATTGGGATTCGTTGTATCTGCAAAGCTAAGTATTTAGTCAAGAACAATAATATGGAGTACATAATGGCATTAAAATCTATCCTTTTGTCAGAATCATTGGAAAGATTTAGTAAAAAGTTATTTCGGCTATTTTTCAAATTTGAGTTATCTATTCAAAAATTGAAAATCAAGAAAATCCGGAGTCTAATTGCTACGTTAAATTTTTTAGGGTTTTTTATTGAATTTTGAATAAACTATTTTTAATTCCAATTTGTTCCCATATCTTTTAGCCATATATCCGGCTAACTTAAGCAATGCTTTGAGTTTTATTATTTTGCTGTCATGTATTACCTACACTCTGGAAAAGACATTTAAAAAATATTTATTTCAGCATGTGTACTTTTAGATAAGACATGATTTTAGAAACCCTTTAACTTAGCCCATTCTGTTATATTTATATTAAAAGTACTCTAATAAATTGGTAACAATCAGTTTTACTCACGTTTAAATGAAGACTGATCATTTATCAGTGAAAATTAAAAATGTATGACAGTTAATAATTATACTCTATATGAATTTTTGCTGTTCGCCATCCAAAAATTCTTGAACTGATTTTCAAATTGAAATGGAAAATATAGTAGCCAAAAAATTTAGATAAGCATTAAATTATATATATATATATAGAAGTAAAAAATGAAAAATGAATGAACATGTAAAGAAACAAAAAGTATACGAAATAACCAAGTTAGTTAAAGCTGAAGCAATCATCCTTAAAAGAATATTGACCATGATATTTTTAAGAAAACGAATTGAGTAGCCAGAATGTGTTTTTGGGTAAAATCCATTATGTAATTTGACCAGAGCGTAAGAGTCCAAGAGTAACGTATGACCTAGTTGTGCTGCGTACAATGCAATGAAAGCAACTCTCAGGACTTTGTAAAAAGTATGCGGAGCTCTGGAGAATTAAAAGCGAATTGGATAGTGTATGGAGTGACAATTTTTAGAAAGTACATGGAAGCGTGCGTGTCACAGATTTGGGAAGTAAGATATGTAGTAGATTCCGCTCAAGGTATGATGAAAATAGCTGTCGTGATGATAAAATATTTTAACTTGTTATAAGGCGAAATTGGATGGCTGGTGGTATATAGGGGACAGCCGAAGGTAAAATGATTGTTACTGCCGTAAGGAAAGCGTACTGATATTGATATCTGTGTGTAAGCGAAGTGTCTGCCTGAGAATATTTGTTAAGCCGATATAGTCAATTTCGATTTCGTATAAGCCATAGCAAGAATATGCCTGCCCAGAAGCCATTGGGAAGCAGGAAAGTCTTTCTAACCATTAATGTACTAAGTAGTAGTAATAGCAATAGTAGAATATTTTCATCTATAGCCTCCAAAATAACATGGAGCCTGTGTTAATAGCATACATACAAAGACATATAAAAAGAAAAAAACAGATAAATAACTAAAACATCTTTGGCAGAAGTAACCTCTATACTCCAAGAAGCACCTATTCACAAAGACCTCTGTAAATCGATACTAGGAGTAAAAGGGAGGGACGTCTATTGCTCTCTGCTGCTGTGGAAGGGAGTGTAGTATTCTATCGTAGTTTGAAGCAGCGAAGGAAATTGTCATATTCTCAATGGGTATCATGTAAGACGTTTAATTCATATTTATTGCAAATTAGAGATCTGGAGATTGTAATAGCTTAGCAATGTGATTACTAACACCAATCAGTTGAAGAGCAGTCAATGGTTCATCCTTCCGTAACATAAGCATATTGGATTTGGTAGAGTGAAGAGTCTTCTGATGACCTGTATTGGACGACGAAGGATGATTTTCGTGCCATTCAAATATAATAAGACGTTCATGTAATATGGTGCAACATCATCTCGGTCGCTGCCCTTAGATTGGGACTACAGTCGACTCTCGAAATAACACCATTCAATATTGCATAAACCTCGATATATCGTATTCAAAATTGAAGTTCCTGGATTAAGTCTGTGTTTTTACTAGTAAAAGCTACTCGATACAGCATACCCTTGGTACCAAGTAAAACTCGGTATTAAGTCGACGCAATTATGGTTCCGTATACAATGCTTACATGGTTAATCCCTTTCGATGCAGCGTAGGTGTGAAACCCTATGTCTGTATTTTCTCGGAAATGGCATAGAAGATAGCGCTCGCATTGCAGATAGAATTTTCGACAATATTCATCACCATGTACTAGAGGCAGAGACAAATCTTTATTTTAGATTACTTTCATCGTTTACTAATGATTGTCTGCCTTTTCAGTTCAATTTTTAATCATTTAACCTTATTTTAATTGATTCGATGCAACATAACTCCCGATATGGCGTATGTTTTTGGTTGGTCCCAAGGGGTACGCTGTATCGAGAGTCGACTGTTTTATCCTGAGAAGTTTGAGGCATCCAATGCATATTGCAATTCTCTGTTAAAGAATAAACATGAGCTACTCGGAATACAAAAGTTGGGTAAGTGACTTACAAATTTAAATGGGGGCTATCTATACTCCGACAAAGATTTGCGTAGCAAGTGCAGTTACTTTAAAAGGGAAGTAATGTAGACAAGTAACATAAAGTTTATATATGTTCGCTAGATAATACAAGAAATAAAAGGAATCATAAAAGCAAAAACCAATTACTGTAAAACTGAGGTAATTTTTTTTCGGGCTGAATCCGGAGTTTGATATTGTTAGCTCATAATGAACACACTTTACGAAGAGTTTGATTACTGATTTTTTGAAGCTCCATGCAGTTTCCCCTTATAAGTGATTCGGCGTAAATGAATTCACTTTTTTAAACGGAATGAAACCGCAAAGCTAATATGGGAATGAGTTGAAGTGCAAGGCAAACAACTCCAAAGATATCTGTTTACATTTTGCCTTAAAATGGCACTAAAATGAAAACAGACTAATGTTGCACAAAAGATTTGCATTATTTGAAACTCAATAAAGTTTCACTCCAGATATTGTTTATGGCTTTATCATTTAAAAATATATCAACTCTCACTGTCATTGAACATTCTTTGTTGCTGCAACGTTTTTCTACTGAAAGACGACTTCTATAACTTTTTAAAGATTTTTGCAGTTTTCAAAGATATAAAAATGCTTAAGGCTCTTAAACATTTGGGTTTATGAATGCTTTTCATAGTACATGTAATGTTAAATTCATTAAAAAATATAATGAAAATGTTTAAAATATACTACAAAACGAAATTCTGATATAAAGCGTTTTGCAGAAAATTCAAATCGTTCCTCACTTTATTCATAGCCATCCTTATTTCCTTATGATCCTCAATGCCGAATTAATTTTTTTGAAAATTTCACTGAAAGGATAGAAAAATCACCAAGTATTGTTTATTAAGATTTTTGAAATATATCAAGCATTATACTTGAACATTGATAAGCTATTACTAGGGACGACATTTTATGCTGTATTAATTCCATGTTTTAGGCGCATACATATGCTCAATAGAATTTGCTTTATTATGCTCTATCGCATGTAATATAAAACATTTATTAATAGATGTATATTATATTTTCACTTATTTTTATAAAGTCCAATGACACAATGATAAATACTGTTTTCCTCAGTCATTCGAAGTCGATTTCTTCTTAAGAAGGAAAACTCATTTCACCTCGCAAGAAAAGAAACCACTGGACACTTTTCAAGTAGTAGTTTCTCAGCCAAACTATACTCTGCAAAATCCTTGTTAAACAATTTTGGTAAACCGGTGTTTTTCTGCAAAACATAATCTAGTTTGTTTTGAATATCAAATAACACGTCTCTTCTCCCAAAATTCCAAATACAAAATTAGCCACAAACCGCACAAAACCTCAGTAGTTTCATCAAAGGAAATGAACACTTTTTTATTCAAGAGTTTTTTCTTAATATCAATTATCTTCTCTTCATACATGTTTTTAACCAATTTTCTGGCGCATGTTACAGAGACTGTTTGTTTATGATGCTTAAGCAAGAATTGTTGCATTTTTGGGCATTTAAGTTTTTGGAGTGGTACATCCACCCACGTAACCAAAAGTCAGTGGGCCACTGGTGACAACTTTGGCGGCCCACCGGTGGATTTTGGCCGTCGGCCCACCAGTGGACAATTGGTTATTTATGACGTCATGCACTGAATAATTTATAAAAAATCGTTGGTGGACCACTGGTGGAATGCCACTATTGCGTTACTAACACTGTTACTAAACTACTACTACTAATCCACCAATACAATATGGTGAATGAACCTAGAATCATAAGCAAAATTACAATCTGGGGCTTAAGAATTCACATAAATATTAAATTATATATATATATATATATATATATAACAAAATAAAAAGAAAACGTAAATTTAACAACGCGTTTCGCAACTTAACGTTGCTTCATCAGGCAAGCTAAAATAAATGCGGTAGTACAATATTTTACAAAATTTATCTAATTAAAATACGTAAAATTCATTATTAATTTGATTGTCCATTAAGGTTGTAACCGGATGTAGCAACGTTAAGTTGCGAAACGCATTGTTATGTTAACGTTTTTTTTATTATGTTTTCAAAACGAAGCTCAAAGAATTCTGTATTTCATATATATATATATATTACGTTTTATCGTTATAATTTAAATTCAAGTGAAAATTTTTGTGTAGAATAGCAGCTTAAAATAAATTAAAAAATAGTCACCTTTTAATATGATATAGGTAACCGATATGAAGCTAATACAAAAAGTAAATTAACAAAAACAATAGTTACAATTCAAAAAGCTTAACAATGTCTTTGCGAGGATCGAGATGAACGTCCGCCATCTCGATCACTTGAGTTTTTTTAACCAAACTCGAACATGTTCAGCAATTTCACAGTCTGTAGGGCTTGATAGATGCGGATTCATTCTAACTACATCTGAATAATATACGAGAGCATAATGAACAATATCGAAAAGTAAATCTGCTGGGAGAAAATATTTATTCTGGAATTTTACTGATGTAGAGTACATTAAAATAATTAATAAACACTCAAGCACATTTAATAGCAAAAACAATTATGTACATATTGCTGCTTGAGAGCAAAAGCATCACATATATCAAAGTATTAAATCGAAGAAAAACGCGCTTAAAAGCACATATCAATCCAAAATTTCTTCAGATACTATTTGGGGTTACAGATATAAACATTTTATTTAAAAAGTTACCCCGCCTTTAGATATTATGCTTAGTTTACCAAAAACTTTAAAATCTTGATTTTGAAAAATCTGAATTTACAATGTTTTTGGTCTTAACCAGCGATATAATGTTGAATTTTCAAGAAATAACCTTGAATGAGTAAAAATATGTTTAATTCCAACTTTTTCGCCTTTCCTGTCATATTTAACGGTTTTCCCAAGGAATTATTAATAAGCTTCGCCATTACTGCTGGAATACTTTCTTTAATTGATTTGCCACCACTTAATGCCAGCCACTTTTTCTAAAGATGAAATATACTTAAAAAAGTATGCTTTGACTTATAATGTATCCATGCACACTAACCATGAAATGTATGAAAACATACTATAATATTCCAAAAAGAAAAAATTAAGCGTAATCTAAATGCATCACTATCCAATTGTACTTCACACAATGAGAGGTCCTCCAAAGAAGACATTGGAAAAAGCTGAGAAAAATCAGAAATTTGCCGCTGATCAACTTCTTCAGTAGCCAAAGTTAAAGTAGTTAGAGATTGCTGTATTTTGGCAATTTCTCGCCATAATCCTTTCACATTTTCTAAACAGAAAATTCTAACACTATCAGGAACATGCTCATTGTATTATTATGAGCAACAAAATGTTTTTTATGGCATCTGTTAAACATTCTAAAACATAATACTCAATTTTAGCAAATCAGCAGCACTGAAACTATACCAAGTATTCTAATCGAATATTTGATCCAGTCATCTTGTGGAGGCATTTGTTTGCGTCTGGCAGAGTCAATCTTTTTTCTTGGCAAAATGCATTCATTTCTACCAATACACCAATTCTCAGGAATATACTCAGGAATATCATCGGAAAATACAACAATTGCAAACATTCTAAAAAGCAGATAAAACATTATTTCCCAATTAAAATTTAAATGCTAAGTAATTAATATGTAGGAAAACTAGCACTATATATAATGCACAATACATATACGTTATTTTTGCACACGCGTAACAAATATTATTATTGACATACGATCATTATTTTCAAATATAATTACTACTGGGAAATCATAAAATCAAATACATATCGCTATATTAATTACAATTTATTCAATAGAATGTATTAATGGCAAAATTTGACTTTTACAACTACCATAAGGAAGACACAAACATTTACACAATATATCATGAAAATTCCCAAAAGTTTCAATAGAATTATGCACAGAATTGACCTTAAAAATATTAAGATTTTCTGAGGAAGTGGGGTAAATAAAAGCAAGTACTTTTTGTATGTATTGGTTGCCACAAATAACACCAGATTCATTGGCAGGCATTAACTTTATAGTATAAATACTTTTACATTTAGACATAATGACCGAACCAGTTTTTAATAAATTTACATCAACAGAATATTTATACTCTTGTAATAGAATTCCTAAATGAGTTCCTCATTCTGAAACTCTATTATGTAGCTGCGATAATGGATTTGTGGAAGTCCTTATGCTTTTCTTCACAGAGTTCATGAAGTTTTCGAATGGGAAACAACTGAAGTTTTCAGCAGAACCATGGCGAATGACGTTTTCCGTTATGTGCGACAAAGAATGCACAACATAAACATTAAACACATTACCATAGATTGCTGTTCCGACATCAATGAATTTAATAATTATTGAATGTGCATATTCATACAAATTTGCTTGATTACTTTGGTAGAAAATTCGCATTGCCACAAACAGTAGCATAAAATGTTCTCGGTAAATATCGAAAAGCAACTACTCCACAATATAGAGAAATTGTTTGATACTCAGTAGCCTTAAAATAAGCAATTTATGACATTTACGATTGAAATCAATTGTTTGGTTTTCACCACATAATAGCAGTTCAGAAGAAATTTGCTGTAAATTATACTGTGGCTGGCGATTTCGCAAGGGGCCATCAATCCAATAATGAATTAACTTTTTTGTTGCTCCTAAATAAACAGTGTGCATCACATCAACCAGAAATGCAAAAATCATGCCAATGTTCAATTTGATAAATGGCGAAATGCAAATGCCATTATGATGTTCTTCTTGAAGTTTTGTTCGAAAACTTGCATCAGTTCTCAACTCAAAATTAATATCAGGAAAAAGCAATTTTCCATCGTAAACACCTTTTTGTGTGCAAAAATCGCAACTATAGTAGCCTGAGTATTGTTTAATGCATTTAACGAAGGCTTTTGCTGGAGCGTCGGTTGCAATGAAATTAACAACAAATGAGTACATGCGGTTTTTTTACATTAATGCTTCTTGAAGTTTATTAATAAGAGGAGAGAGAAATTCTTCAACATCTGGTTTACTTTTTTCACAAAAACACCCAACAACAAGAACTCTTGTATCAGTCAAATTGCAAAATTGGCATAAGATTGGCCAAAAACCAATGCTGTTGGACTTAAATAGGGGCAAGCCATCAATATTAATAGAAATTTTTAATGTATGAGTTTTTTTTAAGAACATTTTCAGCAATTTCCTTTAAAATAGAATGAAATCCAAAATATACAAATATGTTTTTTAATATCTCGTGAAGTCTTCATTACTGTGCGCGCATCATTTGGGAAATAATTATTAGGGAAATGATAAGACAATAAATCTAGTAGTGCAGTTAATGCGACAAGTGATATGTTGAATTGTTTTGACCATTTTTTGAAGTCGATCAAAATATTTCGTTCTGGTGTTGATTCATTTGAGCAGCTTGAATCACTAGTCATCCTAGAAGGACCCTCTGTATCACTTATTCCATTAAAAGAAAAGTTAGAAGCGTTACATTTCTCGATTTCAAGCTTAATTATATTTATTTGCAAGCGATACATATATGATTAACATAATTGGATTATAAATTATGGAATAGTAAGCCAAAAGAAATATGCCTTCACTATTCCATATGGAGCAATGAACTACACACATTAATAACTCCTTGTTGCAAACAGAAAACAGTATTTAATTTATGCATATGAAAATATATTCTATAAAACTTACCGCATCACTATTATCGTCTTTTGATAAATTACTTACTAAAGCATCAACTAATTTTGACAACTTTCGCCTTTTGCTCCTTTCACTAGACATATATCGAAGCTTAACTAAAAACATAAGCCGAATAAAAATCTCTTATCAGCAATATATATTAAATATTCTAACAGTAACATACTTCTTAAACAGAACAAAATGGGATTTACAGTATTTCGTAGTGTGGAGAAAAACAACTGTTTTGCAATTACAAGCAACACAATTCGCGTCTTTCATCTTGTAAAAACCTGAAAGTAGTGAAAAATTAAAAATAGTTGAATTATTTACTATACCAAGACATAATAATAAATATTTTTTATCATAAAACCTACGGCTTTATGGTGATAGTAATCTCTTAATATATTGTTAAATACAAAATGTATATAGTATAATATTGATGAATAACAAATATTGCCGGTAACATTCTTTAGCAAATTATAAGTAAAATTTTTTTGCAAAAGTTTATAAAGGAAATTAAATTATCGTGATTCATTACCCTAGTAATCAAAAGTTGGCGGTACACTGATTGAAAACCTTAAGAAATGGATAGTGATAAGCCATCTGATTTTTCCTCCCATCCCGCCAATTAGCTGCCAAGAAGAAGGAAGTTGTCCAATTACAAACAATATTCTTTAATGTGCAGCTATCATTTTTTGCTCGATTTTCATGTCTATAGATTCGATATGCTGCATTTTATAAAATCGTTTCTGTGGCATTGTCAACAGTGGTTGGGATGTTCATTCTTGCTGCATCTAAATGATTTTTAAGATAACTGAATGATCAAATTTATGAAGTAATCACATTAATAAATACAACTTTTTTTTGAAAATAATTCAAATGGTAACGAATTTATTGACACATCAGAGAATATAAAATCGCCCGTTTTAACCGAAGTATAGATAATCTACTTAAATTGTCCTAATAATATAAATAAATTGCCCGTTTGTAGTGAAAAATAAAATCACAAAAAATTGAATATTGGAACTAAAGGTGTGTTCCCACTATCGACTTTTATCAGCAGATTTTATTCGAAAATTCAATTATTTTGTTCACATTGGCGATTTTTTATCATCCGATTTTTTCATCAGAGAACCCGGAGTTGGAATAGCGTTCAGACTATCGATTTTTTATCAGATGATAAATTGATAGTGGGAACGAAATCCTAACTCCAATTATATTTTTGATTGACAGCGAGAGAAATAGCAACATCTGTTTATTTGGTCAGTTTTAGAATGTAAACAATGCTTGCTGCATATTTTGGATCATTCCATTTATCACGTTAATGGATAACAATTGCAATAGTTAAAGAGTGCTGCTATTACCTTCTATACAGCAAAATAATCAAGTGCTTGCGATTACCATCATCGAAAAAATTAAATGTAGGAAAAAAGCGACTGCATGTGTCGACAGTGTTTAGCAAGAAAGTCAGTTGGAGCAATTCATTTGATAAATTAACTCCGAATAGATGATCCTCATGTGTACCAACTAATTACAAATCTATAATACAACCACAATTGTTATCACCAAGGCTACCTCAACATCAGAGCATGCACGCAAAATTGAAAGAAATTATTAGGGGCAGATCTCTAAATCATATATTATTTAAATTCTGAGAATTTATATATTACTGATAAATGACAAAAAATAAAATAAATATCATTTATTTTGAAATTTACAATAATTGTTTAACAAAATATTTGTTAATATACGACAACATTTAGTACTGAAATGCTGACTAAAATAAACTAAAACAATATGATCCAATGCCGTCTTTAAGCTGGTTCTGCAGTAGACGAATTTTCTATAAAAATCAAACCCCTAGATACATAATTGACAATTCCATCATTAGGATACTTTAAGCTACCTCTGTTTAACGCGTTTATAAAATGATAGTGTTCATTTTCATTAGGCAAATCAGATGCATACTTGCTATCTTTGAATGCTTTATATCCAGAAACATAGACTACTGCTTCCAACACATTATGAAACATATGGAGAAATTTTTCTGGGAGAGATTCTGTAACATCATCATCATTTAATTGGAACTCGCAAAGTTGACAAGAATAGCTTTCTTAAACCAAATTATTAAAACCAAACTCAGTAGCATTTTTTCTCCGATCAATTCGATGTGTTTGTAAAATGTTGGCAACAGAAATATAGTATGTTTCACCAGCACTTTGTTTAAAGTGTGCGAATTTTGCTTCAAAGTGATCACTAAAAAATGGACCTAGCATAACATAGTCCTGTCGAAAACAAAAATCTGTTAATAGGAGATAGCATTGGGTAATTGCTTTATCCATTTCCTTGACATTTTGGATTTGAAGGAAAGCGATCAATTGGAATAGGACTTAGATATCAAATAGTGCATAATGCAACAACAGTTTCATGGCATCAAGTAACTTATGTGAGCAAGCGCAATGGAGATGCAGGGACTTCACACAGTTAATTGTGGCGTACTAACGTATAATAAACTATTAGCACAGTGAACATTTCATATTTCTAAAGATGTAATCACTACAGCCCTCAATAATTTCAGTCAATAGCGCTTGTCATGGCCTGGTTTTGAGTTAGCATTGCTATCATCACTGATAATTATTTTAATTAAGAGCAACTTTATTTTTTGTAGAAACTGCAAAAAATGTTTCGTAGAGTGCTGTCATGTGGCGAATCTCAAACAATATCATTTATTAAAAAATGTGATTTCATTTTTAGCATTTATAGCCTTATAAGCTACTTCTAAAGAAATTTGTTATTTTTAGTGCTTTTATGATATGGAGTGATTTAAGTATTACTTGTAGAATATTATAATTAAAAGACTTATTTTTAAATAATGACGAATCAGAATATCAAATGAAATCATTTAGGTCTAAACATATTGAACGAATTTTCATTAGTCAATAACGTATATGCATGTATATTTATTATTTACCAAATTAAAACATGATTGTAATAATCTTACCAGATTTATTTGATTTCTCCCCAATCCATTTAAAAGAATTCGATGTTTAGACTTTGTTATGGTATTGCTCGTTTTGTACGTTCTATACACATTCATCTTCTTCTGTAAGCGTTATTAATTTATACACGTGATTGTGACCCACTGCTGGTTCATATCTGTCTTAATTATATAATGATGAAATATTGGGATGTTTAATCCGTTTGCACTTGTAATTCTCATATTGCAAACAACCCTGGATTATAATTTGAATGGCTTTGTGAAACTGAATCTTGTAATTAATAATATTATTTATAAAGCGTGCATTTGTTGTCAAAAAAGAAATAATTCGATTTCGTGTACAAAATCTTTCAATTAACAATTAAAGGTGAAATGTAAAGTTGAAATATTTCTGGTACAATAACTGACGTTTTGGAAGTCTGTTTCCTACTGGATAAGTAGGCTATTCGACTAGTTTTAGTACCGTTCCCACTATCGACTTTTATCAGATGACAGTAATTTAGCTGTTTTGCCAAAAAAGCAGATAGAGTGTTCCGACTATCGACATTTATCATCGATTTCTTGACGGATGATAAAAGTCGGTAGTGAGAAGTCACCTTAAGAATGATACAGCAAACCAAAAAAACAAAATGCAGAAAATAAAAGTGCTTTTAACAAGAAATACCTTCCAATATTTTATGAAAATCCAAACTGAAAAAATTTAAATTTCGATTTGACTCCAGTATCGTTGCCATGAACAGCAACTTTCTTAAAAAAAGCTAACTTCTATGAGCTGAAGTTTACTCTAAGCAATTGAAACGTAATTATGTATTTCTTACTGCATTTATGAGCAAATTTAACTTATAATCAAATACTAATGCTAAAAATAATCTTCAATAGATTTCAATAATTATGATACTTCTACATATAATACATACCAACTTAAATTAACAAAATGTATGTAAATCTTCAATTAGATGAAATTTAAAAATAAATCAAGAAATGCATGTATTCGATGTCACTCACTGTTATTTGCTGTTCAACAACTATCTGCGGGACTGCTGTTTGACTTCTTACACTGCTTCGATTACTACCATACGGATTTATTAATGCCGTCCGGATAAATCTGATGATATTGATTCTCGAAGCATCATCAATGATATCGTCTGATGAGCTCTTGACCCATCCGGCCATTACCCAGCCACTGTTCGAAACTTCATGTTGAATGTGACTTCTTAGAGGACGGATGTCTAAGATTTCCACTTCTTTCTAAAATCGAATTAATTACTTTATTATTTAAAAAAAAACTTACATTCAAAATGGCCCGGGACACCAGAAGTTCCGTTAATAACTCTGTGCTGACGTGAACAATCTTGCAGCCGAATCTGGTAGACTTTAAATATAAACTACTGACCCAAACATCTGTAGGTGTAAAACAAACTTGACAATCACTAAGTGTTTGATTACACAGATTTCCTGCACAAACAAATCCAACCTCAATAGCTAAATATTTTGTTATATTTACATCTTCAATTAATATACTATTTTAAAATATTTTAAATCACTTATCAAGGCACTTTAAATCACCTGCTTGGAATTTTTCAAGAAAAGTTGAAAATATTCAATGATTGCAATTGGATAGAGATGGTAATCGCCTATTTTGTTGTTGTCAGCAACAATTTATCGTCACAAATAATTATGGGCGCTCTTGCGAAGGATTCATTGCAGATTTGTGCCTCTACAATTATCACTTCAGACCCAATCCCTAATCAAATAGTGCGGTGCATTAAGAACAATCTTGATTGCTTTTCATTTTCAGGAAATGTAGTGAAGACACCGCCTGTATCAATATTATAGAATAATATGCAACTTACGCAAAAATAATCTTACGGTCGTATAGAACAGTAACTTTCTTTGAACGATCGAACCCACGTGTAACAATACGTTCTCCGGCTTTTACTATGTGGATAATATTTGCATTGAGGCGTTTGTTGAACGCATGAATATTCTCATCTGCTGCTTTAGCTTCATCAAGCAGTATGGAAATTCTTGTGAGCTCCAACTCGATAGCGACTTGTGCGGCAACATCGTTAGAGTTGTGGTTTACCAAACCAAAGGACATTTTTGAATGATATGTTTATTTAAGTTTTTCAATTTTATATTAAAATGAGGTCTTGCTTAACTTTCATTGGCGGATCTTAATTTTTAAGCAACGCTGTTCTACAGAAAATAATTGGTGGCTGGAATCACTGTTAAACTTTGAAATCACATTTGTTTTACAATTTTGTATACAATTGAAATATAAGCTATATTAGTTAGGATGAACTGCAGTGCATTGTGATTGATATATCTATTATATATCATGTTAGATAACATTTCATAGATTCATGTTGTAAGATACAAAGCTGTTGCTTTAATAGCACGGAACCCTCACCGAATCTTTTATAATCTAAGCAATGTCAAAATAGATTAGGCTTTTAAAATATTGATGATGTAAACGGTACTCAATCTTGAAACGATAATCTAATGGTTATACGTTTAATTATGTTGGACTACCATTCATCATAAATGATATTTATTTTATCAATATCGTAACTCTAACTAAGTAAGCCAAACAAAATATATATCAATAAAGTTTATCTTAATGTAATTAGTTCAATAATTAACTTATTTCATTACCAAATTTAATAAAATGTGCGATCTAATGAATTACTTATAAACCAACTGCAATATACATTAACTTAAAATATATATGAAAATCTTACCTTTTAATGAAGAAATTTATCTTGAGCTCTATGATGCAAAAATTTAAATTAAAATTTGCTATCACATCGCAGTAAATGCTATGTGCTGTAATTTTGCATAGTTTTCTTTCGAATTTGACGGCTTATGTCTCCGTCAGTTTAAAAGCAATGCCTCTTGAGTATTTAGATGAAATCTGTAGAACGAAAAGAGCTTTCGAATGAACTATAGTATGCCGAAATCTTACAAAAATTGCGCTTATTCTCGAAAACCGAGCGAACGGTCCTCTTATCATTTTTAGCAATTATAATGGGATGATCCATATACTTGGCATTTTTATATTAAATCAATTACAATTCAGTGTGAACAATGATATTATCTTAATATTGTTTTATTAAAAACTAAAGTTTATAATTTATATATGTAACCTTTCTTCCTTTGCTGTTGCAGAGGGGGAACTACTGAAAATAACGGGTGTTCACTAAAAATCCCTAATATTTTAAATTATATGTAAAACATTGTAAAATATAACCAAACTCTCCATAAATTTGTATTTAAATGAGCTCGACCAATATTTAATCGAATTTTATCCATCATAACCTGTACAACAGATATATCTATTTTCTTCGTAACGATGCAAGACTGCATAGACTGTGTTCTGGCCAAGGAGTACATAATAACAGGACATGACACCGAAAATATTATTTAAAACTTGAGGGCTGGCTTGATAATTTAATAATTTTGTTGCAAAATCGAGTAGTGTGACAGATGTTGTTTACGTTTTTGTTCCCGTCTAATTCCTAATAATATTTACATGTCTTGAAAAACATGGTTGCGAGAAATTATTTGATTGATGTAGGATAAACCATTCCCATTGGATAAAATTCAAATGCTGTTGATGTTGTTTACCCAAGAAATAATCAGTAAAATACATTTATGTAGAGATAAATTTAACTGACGAATAAAAAAATGGATATCTTCATTTAAAAGCCAAAGGAGAAAATCTTAAAAATTTCATGCCCGTGTTAAGGATGGCGGACGGTATATATTAGAATTGGTTGCAGTAGAAGAAGTAAGGGACAGAGTTGAAGCGAGAATTGTTGCTTTAATTATTTTTCTTTGAGTACTCGTGAATTTTCATCCGAAGCCTATCTGAGAGCTATTGACTTTTTTCTAGGTTGCCATGTTTTTTTTCTTCTCATTACCTTTAATAGAATTAGTAAATTCAGCTCGTACAGCCCGCTTTATCAAAATATACAAAAATAGTTACTGCAGTGTGATTTGTTTTAAATGAGTGTTTTTCCTTGATTTTCAATAATTTTTGTATCAATATGCATACTTGTCCACTTTCTAACACTGGCACAAAGACTAGTAAATGTAGAATGGTTGGTTTAGTTAGGGAACAACTATTACAGTACTGTGCATTAAAATTGCAACACTAGCATATTTTTAGTAAATTTGCTAATTTCGAGTTGTTTCGTGATCTTATTGTTATTTTTTTGATAAAATACTATTTTTTAGTTAGTTCTTAGTTCAAGTTTGATTAAATGAAAGCAAACATTATTCATACACAAGATTTTATTCCATTTCCTACAAAAACACTTCAATAAAGGATCGGTCCACCTTTCGCTTTTAAGCATGCGTTGACCCTTCTTGGCATCGAGTTGATCAGGTTCGCACAAATTTGATCCAAATCATTTCCTCTTATCATGACATTGAGGACAGCATTGATCAAGTCTTGTTTTGATTTGCAGTCACTCTTGTTCACTCTTTGTTTCACAATATGCCATAAATTCTCTATCGGCGATAAGTCCGGAGAATTTCCTGGCCAATCCAAAACTCGAATATTGTGAGAGCAAAGAAACTCTTTCGATTTCTTTGACGTATGGCAGGGTGCCAAATCCTGTTGGAAAATATATTGATTATTTGGAAACCAATCGCTTGCTTGAGGAATAAGGCGGTGAGACAGCACATCCAAATATTGAACACTGTTCATGGCACCTTCGACGACATGAATTCTTCCACAGCCTTTCGATGAAATGCATCCTTTTCCAATCCTTGTCTAGTGTCTACTCTAATCCTGATAAAGTAGTTTCGTTAAATACGAATTCAGCTAATTTTACTGAATATTTCTAGATGTTGGATGAAATGTCGATCATTTTAATTTATGTGCATATCTGGTTACTTTGCTTGATTTCATGTAATTCGCCAATATCAGAAATTTTAGCCTTCAAACATTCCATGCCTACTTCACAATCGAATAGTGATTTTAACGCATAGTCAATCGAAAATGGTTTTTTATTTAATAATTTGTTGTATTTATTCTTAAAATTATGCACTGGTTCGAATACCAAATGAACTTCTCTAATTTGAAAATTTTTTGGGTTCGAGGCATAATAGTTCAGTTAATTTCCATCACAAATAAAGGGATTGATTAACACTGCTGCAGTTATCCACTGAAAGTACACACGCATTTACGTCACATTTGGTTGCGAAAATCATAACACGTAAATAATAATTCTGAATAGTACTAGTTGTCATGTGAGATTGAAGAACCATCTTCACGACATCCTTAAACTTTGACGAAAGGGATGCAATCATAAAAACAAGAACAGTTGAAATATTTTTATCGAAACCATAAAATACTCTACCCGTGTATTCAGGTCTATTACATAAATAGATTTCATCAATAATTAATACAACTGTGAATTCGTTTAAATTATCCAATAGCGCAATTAAGTATGTTTTAAAACTTCCAATATCATCTGTTTTTACTATCGAGTAATCTATTCTAAAGAGTGATGGATTTGGGCAAAACAAGCAAATTACTAGAACTTTTTAATGCATAACAAATGGAGCTACTTGAACTATTCTCGGATCAATTCAGATGTGTATCTCTTACGAGAAGGACTAGTTTGTGATAAAATGTATTGTTCCTCAATAATATGAAGCATTGAATATTCAGAAGCATCATCAATAGCTTCATCCAAGCCATCAATTGTCCTTTCAGTCCAATTAATTAATGGTGACTCTTGAACGCAACAATTCTTTGTAAATACCATCAAGTTGTCGATAGGAGATAGACAAGTCTATTAATGTTGAATGTTGCTTCGTCCGAAAATATTATTCGTTTCAGAAACTCTTCATCTTCAGCTGTCAAAAAAAGCAAATCGTTACACATTTGAACTCGGCTGGCGCAATCTTCTTCTGATAATCCTTGATAAACTTCCAACTTTTATGGAAATTTTTTCAGGCCAACTTTCAGCGTATGTTGTACTCCTCCATAAGAAAGATCTGTTTCATTACACCGCTTTCGGATGGAGGTGTTGCTGTTTTCTTCCAGTAACTGTTTCAGAACTTCTTCACGCTCCTCTTCTTTAGATGGTCGCCTACTTCTTTTCCTATCCAATAAAGAGCCAGTTTTCTTGACCCGGGTAAAGGTGTCTCGGATTGTCCGTTCACTTGGCACCTCACATACACCACGTGCAAGGTGTCTTCCTACGAGGGTCACAGAATGCAGTTGAGACATCAATATAACAATCTGAATTCTTTCGTCAACCCTGAGCATTATCAAAGCTGTCGCATAACGAACGAAATGACTCAGTGAATAAACCAGATAACTTAAAGAATTTAAAATTTAATTCTTTACTGCTCACAAATGAATCTGAACACAATAAATGTAAATTTTGAAATTTGATTGATATTCGACTTCTTTGCTCACAGATAAATCTGAAACACATTAAAATAAATTTGAAATATGAATTTTGATATGAGACTTGTTTGCAAACATTCGATCAATTATTAAAATGAATAGAAATGCTTAGAAACCGAAAAAGGGACTTCTTGATCACCCTGTACAAATAGACTAATTGTAGTTATACTTTTCTCACTTCCAACAGTCAAAATTACTTTACATGCACATTATCCACATATAATATAAATATTATGTTAACCATTTTTTCAAATTACCTTGTGGTCAACTCGTTCAAGAGTCGTACAGTAGAAAAAAATACTTGAAACAATTAAGTTTTTTGTAAACCGAATATGTATTGTATAAATTATTTAATATTTGACATTAATGAATAAGAATGATGTAAATATGCACAACACATATATCTAATAAAGATAGAACAGATAAATATGTTTGCACACAAAAAACAAAGAGTAGTTCAATATTTAGTATTTCTATTATTTGCTGTAATAACTTTTATAATTCTGTTGGGCATTGATTTAATTGCTGTTTTGATTTTACTGTGCACATCTTCGTCATTTTTCCATATTTACAATAGGTCTACCATCATCTTTTGTTGAATTGTTTTTCTCCACTTTGCACTACAAATAAAATAATTTCTAGTGCACTAAATCTTCCTCTGCACTGCTATTTAAAGTCTTTAAAATTTTTATTGCCATAAGGAGTGCAGAGGAAACAAAATTACCGCGAATTACAAAAGCAGAATCAAAATGTGTTATGTGTGAAGGAACATCCTCAAAGTTTTCTTTTGTCGGCATCCATTTGCAGCTTGACGTAACTCTGTATTTTAACGTTCCCTAAGAATCCGTATATTTAATAGTATTATGCGTTGATTCGAGAACCACTATGTGAAGCATTACCGACTTTTTTTGATAAATGTTCATGTTTTTTAATAATATACGAAAAGATGTAACTATTAAATTTTCGAGTAAATTTCTAAAAAATGATGCTAATATTAATCAGTGATGAATATTGTTCCATAATGCATCTTACTATCACATTGAGTTAGTTCTTCAGGGTTGAATTAATAAAAATCAACGCAGCGATGTACTTTGCACTTGAATTATAGCCACGTTTTATGCATATATAGGTATCGAAGATGGGAATATGCCATTGCACATTTATTAGACAAGCGTTGATTGTGTTTTAATCCTGAAGATAACAAATTTGAAATTCTACACTAGTAATTCAATAACCATTTTCAAATCAGTTGGTGAACATTGCCGAAGGCTCCATCGTAATTCTACCAAATTTAGTGAAGTTTAGTTTCAGCACAATAATGGTACGACAAACTGCAGACTTTCTGCAATCCCGACAAGTCACAACAGTCTGGCAAGCTCTTTGATCTTAGAATTACAAGATGTGTAATCCGTGGTTGTTTCTCCATTTACAATCAAATATAAAAATGAACATATTTTATCTGCGCTGCGGGTCTCCTAGGACATCTTTGAAAGACTTCTTTGAACTAATTGGAGACATATGCAATATAGTAATAAACATTTATTTTTTAATTATCTTTCTAGTTAGCTTAAAAAAGCAAAATTGGAACTTATCAAACGCGGTAAGTATTTCTACATTATTTAGTATTAAATTAACTGTAAAAATAAAACGCAAATTTAATAATAAATTAACATGATCAATTAGTACAAAAGATATATTACATTAATGCAATCGATAACATGCAACTTGGGCTGCTTGCGGTATAACGCCTTTCATTTGTCAAATGGCCGCTTGTCTTAAGGTGTAGTCCTTGATTCGGGAATTCGTTTGACGTCTGGATAAGTCCAACTTCTGAAAGTTCTCTAAGTTTACCGGATGAATTTCCCAGTAATATCATTTGCCGTCTGAACTGTAGTCTAAATTATGCAACCATGCAACACTTCGAAAAATCTCGAAAAATCCTAGAGAATTTTAATTCTAACGCAATATGCGCAGTTATATTTTGCGCAAAAATGCTCAATGTTGAACGAGTAACAATTGTTTACGTACATATATAGATTTGAATTACAAATTAAGAGAAATTATAATGTATAATGCACATATAGAAAATCTAGATTAACAGGCCAACATTTTAATATATGAAGGCCTAATACTTACATCAACATTTTCAGCTCGTTTAAGCGACCGTGATTGTTGTGTTTACTGCTCTACTGCATCTGCAACTCTTGTGCACCAATGAGAAATGTATTATGTGGCATCACGCATGCATTCCTATCTTCCATTAGAGGATGATCAGCACTCATTGTTGCAAGATCCTCAGCTTTTGTATTACGAAGTTGACGCACTAATGTATTTTCTCAGCTCCATGTACTGTACAATCCACCCATAGTCTCTTGAATCTCGAGGCAACTAAATGTGCTTCAACCTTTCTAGAAACAAGACTGGGAAGTCTGTGGATATCAAATTCGGAGCAGTTTGCTAAAAGATGTTGCAAAAATTGCTTGATAATTATATCTTAAAATATTTCTCAAAGCATGGAACTGTAATGGCAATTATAATTTTATTACAGTTACTATTTGACTTGCAACCCTACTAAAATTTCATTACTGTAACATATAGCTCAGGTCAAAAAAAGTGGCGCGGATAAATATATATATTTCGCAATAGCAAACCATGATAATCAAACAAAAAACACACCAACAGAAAGGTAGTTAAGTCAGTTACCCGATGCTGGTAAAACCGAGTTGACAAATACCCCCAGTGCAGCTGCACAAGCGGTTAATCGTCTCGAAATTGCGTTCATTAAATTGACTCTCATTTCGGGAGTGATTTGATTCTTCGATTGGGGGATATAACTCTTCAGTTGATCCAAATTTTGCGGACCTTTCTGCTCTACAAAGTCTTTCATGATCTGCCATACATTTTCTATCGGCGTAAGATCGAGTGAATTAAGTGGCCACACCATTAATTGGATATACTTCTCTCTGAAAAATGATTTTGTTTTGCAGCCGAAACCTTCATGCATTTAGACCCATCTGCTTTCATCATAGGCCGATAACTTGCTAGGGGTTTATTGCATTTGGTGATATGCAGAATTGTTCCAGTTAACAACTTGTCTTCTCCGTTTTCACTAACTTCATTCAATTGTATTTTTTCTGAATTTTTCGCAATGTTATATAAGGAAGTAAGGTTTGCCATTATGAAATGATATATTAGATAAATTATGCAGGTATATAAATTGCTTCCTATTCTATATTATGATTGGACCACAAGAAATGTATTATGATTGGACTACAGAAAATGTCAAAAATGTGTCTACAGTAATTTGATAATCTGCTAATATTAAAAGGACATAAATTTGCCTTGCTATAGCTCAGGAATAACAAATTCAGGCTATATCTAAGAAAAAATTTATTAAAGTTTATAATTATTTGTTTATATATATATATATATAT
>CABFPE010000006.1:1726342-1762333 GCA_900660155.1 Hofstenia miamia | reverse complement strand
CATCTATACAGATATATATTATAGATTACCATAATAGTAATTTTTAAATGGCTTCAATAGCAATCTGCTATTATGTATTTCTTTAGTTTGGTTAGCTCAAGTAAAGGTCAATAAAATAATATATGTATTTAAACTTACTCAAAATTTATATTTTAACTTGCATAAATCATGTAAGTGTGCATATGTATATTTTGATTATTCAACTAAATTTTTTTCATTTGCGAAAAATGAAACTTAACAAATTTTAATGTTGATGAATATTTTGTTTATTCAAGCACTTCTAGCTCATAACTTTTAGAAAAATTCTATAATTTAGTCGTTTTTTGCCTGTTAAAATAGAAGCTTTGCTTACTTTGAGGAATTCAATAGCAAAAGGCGCATTTACATTTGTGCCTCAAGAGGAAATGAACACAAAATAGATTGAAAATACATTCCATTCCTCTCCTCCATGCACTTTCACTGTCAATTTTGTGGGGTGTTTACATTAGGAATCTATTGAAATCGTCAAATGAAATCAACATGAGGAACAGATGTAAACGTGACCATGTGCTATTGAAATCGGCAAATAAAATCAACATGAGGAACAGATGTAAACGCATCCATGTGCTATTGAATTTGCTTGATGAATTCCTCAAGTTGAACCAGTGTAAACGGGCTTTAGGTTACCCTCCAAGAGTGCAACATCTGTTGTTGTTTTCACTTCCTGTTATTTTTGTATTCCTCAATTGGAAATCATATCAACCTTTATGAAACAGCTGTTGCCAATGAAATTAAGTGCAGAACGACAGTGGAGTACGAAATTAACAGGAGGTGAAAACAACCACTCATGTAGACAGACTGCAGGCCCACAACCGCAATAAATCAATGTTGCTATTGATGCTATAATATTTATATTAGTCATTTCGCTTTGCAATTCATTCTGTTCAGTTGCTTATGCCAAACAAGTGCTGTATATTTAATTGCAGGTCGAACTATAGAAATTTACCATATGTTCCTGCATACAGGTTCCCCAAAGACGTGAATGAAGAAATGCTTGGTTATCTGGTTATCCTACAAAAAATAAGTGTTACTAAAACACTGTTATTTGTCAAAAGCATTGTCCAGAAGGCTTTCCTACTATTAAAGTCCATGGAAAACTGCGTCCAGCTGATCCACCCAATTTATTTGAGATGACAAGAGCTTCTGCCATAACTTTCCCAAAGCCAATTGTTTTACATGAAGTTTTAAAACGTGGTGTGATTAATCGCAGTGTTATACCGGTTTAAGAAGTTGCATAATTGATATTTGTATTTGACACATTTAAGTCAAACTGTTGTTCTATAAATTTACCATACTATGCAACTTTTTATAGGATGAGATTGACGAGTTTCGTGAAATTGATGTGTATGAATTTGATACTTTTAATGCTAAGAAAGTAGCAGGCCTAGTATCAAAACATTGTGGAAAAATTTGCATGTACAAACTTTTTGGACAGATGTCCAGAGACCACTGCAAATTCAATGGTCAATTCACATTGACTCAAGTTAAAAGCTGAAGCTTACTCTGACGAAAGATTTTTCAATGTTGGAGATTTGCTATTGTTTGGGAAGTGCAATCAGTACGCTTATATTTCGTTATTTTTAAATAATTTTTCTAGGTATTCAAAAATAGAGGCCATTATTAATCGGATAGAAAATTATAAACAAAGTTTTAAAGACATAGTCACTGTTTGTGCTAATAAATTGTCTTCTATTAGCGATTCTGAATAGTCACACATTTTAGAAGTTTTGATTGCTTTTTTGGAGCGCTTGGCTATGCCAACTAATCATCCTTCTGCAGGAGATTTTCTTCGTGACAATTTTAGAAAACCGTTCTCCACTATAGACGGCAGTAGATTAACTTATATTATGGAAGCTGCAAAGTGCATTAAAGAAATGGGTGTCAATTCCAAAAAGACTGTTCGACAGCAATAATTAACTATCTGCTTGTTAACAAACATTTGAAATATGTGATGCTTGGTAGTAGTTCAATTACAATAAAATGCTATACATACATTTAGTGGAAATTTTATTAGATATTTTTACTATATTTATTGAAAAAGTTTTTATAGTGATGCGTATATTGTATTTGAAGGGTACATTTACAAATGATGATATTGAAAATGAATTCGGCTTTTTTAGACAAAGTGCGGAAGGAACATATTACATTACATATTATGATGTTCTTACTGCTTCTAAAATAAGTTTATTGCGATTACTGAATTCATTAGAAATAGACGTTTCAAGTTTAGACTTGGTTTGCTCTCGACTGTAGCCCTTGTGCACTTGATTTGGACGACTATGAACGAGCCTTAGTTGACAAGGATTTCCTTATTGATGAGCTCTCTGAGCAAGAAAAGCAAAATGTTTTTTTATTGCTGCCTACTTATCAAGAAACAATATTTCTCTACAGAAATCGTCAGAGGAAAAAGACCTGGATGAAAGCTTTTTTACAGATCTTTTTGAGCCTGCAGTCTGTCTACACGAGTGGTTGTTTTCACCTCCTTTTTATTTCGTACTCCACGGTCCAGAGATAGTTTTTGTCACAATTGTCATTAAATATGTAGATATTTCCGTGATGATTATTTTTGTCTAAATTTATAATTCTTCACGTTTATTAATTTAGTTTGCATTTTTCGCACGAAGTTCCTTTGTGTATATGTATAAAGGAAATTCATATTTAAATTATATATATATATTTTTTTTTGTTAGATGTTAATCATACTAATTTAATCCAAGCATTTATGTGGAATGTAACCTTTCCATTGCAAATTTGTTTTTAGCTTACATTAGAAAATACAATTCATCAAAAAGTGGTGTCAAAATAGTATATAAAGTCAAAATCAATTGAGAAAAGTACGATAACTCATTCAGATAGTTTGATAAAAATTTAATATGAAATGTGGAATGGTTTATTTTTAAAACTTCTGAACAACGACTACTGCAAGACAATGAAAGTTTTTTCCAAATTTGCAGGGTTACTATTTTCTATTCATCCATAAATTTTTGTAATTGCCTGGGCTTCTCTTCCGACCTTGTTCTTCTATGATGTGCCACAGATTTGCTAAAAGATTTAAGTCCGGGCTTTGTGAAGGCCACTTCATTACATTAATATATGTTTCTTAAATTCCTCTTCCTACAATTCTGTCTGGTGAAAATTTTATAGCAAGGTAATTTCCTTCTGTCGTAGCAAAATGGGAGGAGCGCGCTTTTGCGTGAAGATGATTGTCTATATATATATATATATATATATATATATATATATATATATATATATATATATATAAAAAATATATATTATTTATAATAGTTATATATTCACACTAATTTTTTTCACAAAGAGATTGATAGAGTGAAAAAAATCCTGACATATTTCAGTAAAGATCATATTCCAAAAAAATTTCATTATTAATTCGTAATTGTGAAAACAAAAAAAACCAATATATCTATTTTTTTTTAATATATTTGCACTGAGAGAACCATAAAAAACCATAGAAGAAACACTCTATACATTTTATATAAAGACACAAAAAAAAAAATTTTTTATGTATAAAAAAAAGTGTGTAAACAATCTTGTGTATAATAAACTAACACACACCCACCGAGGGGAGATACCTCTCTGTGTGTGTTGTGTCGCACCGTCCTTCTGTTGTATCACACTGTCTATAAAAGCGCTATCTACAAAGGAAAAACACTAAAAAATACTGATATATTTCCGTCTATAAATACTCCCTGATCCTTCGTCTTTTGTCAGAAAACACTCTCTGTAAGAAATCCCCCCACAAAACATATTTATTTATACATATTTCGGCACTTCTGTGAGCGGTATTTGCCCGTTTTTCCCACTACAATCTTAAAGTGTGTTTCTATGTAACTGAAATAAACACTTGTGTGTGAAAAAAATATCTTCGTGTGTGTACTCCCGCCTTTGGCGCAAAAAATACGGGTTTTTTTCTGTGGGGAGTTCAGTAAAGAGCGGTTTTTTGCGAGAAAATATTTTTTTCACGCCCGATTGAGAGAGAGATCGTTAGACAATATATGTACTAACTTCTCTCACAGACCACTCAAGAAACAGATAATAAATATGTGAGGCCGATGACATAGGCCGGTTACTTCTATCACACATAAACGTCGACGATCGTTGGCATCCTGTTGGGGGTGTCTTGTCTCCCACTTCGTGTGTTCTGTGTGGGGTGTCTTCGGGAGCAAAATTTTAAAAAACAACGTTGGAACGCCCACAAAGATATATTAGACAACTTAAACAATTTTTTTTATTTCTTTGTACGATAAAAAAAAGCGAGTGCCTCACGTTTTTTTAAAAAATCCATCGTGTGTGAAGAAATTATTTTTTTGTGTCTCACTCCCATCTGTTAATTATCTGTACACACTTGATACACACATCAACCTGACGTGTGTGATCGATAAAACAAAAATATATAAAGAGTATATCTCCCTTTCTTTGACAGAGGGGATCTATGCGCTTTTTAAAACACACAGAAAAAACTTCTATGCGCTCTTTTTTTTTGACGTGATATATATGTATATATATATATATATTGTTTGTAAAAATTTTTACAAAATAAGAAAATATGTAAAAAGTGGAAACAATCACTCCAATGCAGATATATATATCACACAAGGTATTTAGATATATAAACACGCAATGTAAAAAATAATACACACACAAAACCTCGTTTTTTTATGTCACACTTTTTGAGAGAAGTTCTCTCAACTTATATCACAGAGCGTAAAAAAATATTGAAAGGTATTTTGAAATTTATTATATACCGTAAAACCTTTTTAAATGTTTTATACGATGTACCTTATATTTTAAGAACTATTGCATTCAAACCACTCCATGAACCGCAGGATAAATGTTGTTTCAAAAGTTAAAAAGGCTGTAATATACAATTAGTTGAAAAGAATGGTACTTTTTTTATCCATAACTAAAGGATGTTATATTGTAGACAACACAGGGTATATCGAGCCACTACGAAAATATTACAAAGCATGGGGGTAAAATAGACATTACAAAAATTTTTGATGTTCAAATGTTAGCACACATTGAACAACAAAAATGTGGATCATCAGTGTCCATATTACAATGACCACATGTCCACGCCATGCAGTCCACGCATCTGACCCAGTCTCCACTACCAGCTGTGTCCGCAGAGTGAACTCCACAAATGCCACAGTCATTTGTATTTGCTGTGATTGTTTGACTTGTGCTTGAAATCACACTTGCAAGAGACCTTTGTCGTTTTCCTCTTTGTGAAGGTGTCAGCGCCACACCATCATCACCGTTGTCGGGTTGAATTTGCATAGACGTTATAGGTCTTCCAGCTACAATCTTGGCACCACGCCTTTCTCGGAGGCTTATTTTGTCCTCGTATGTCTTTCAGCATGTCAACAAAAGTGTGTCATCTAAGTCTCTGCCAATTTCTTGCGATTTCAGTTGTTCCAAATTCAACTTTGATCCCGACAACTTAGCAAGGGGTCTATCTGCATTTAATGGGCAAATTCCGCAACTCAGGAAACCAGATTCAAGATTCTTGCTCACAGATTCTGAAATGCTTCTCCAAAGCTGGTATAGCATCACGCCAAAAGATTCCTTGGGGATAGAGCCTGTTCTGCGGCTTTCCTTCCGAAAATTTGACAAGATAATCTTCCAATGTGATTTCACAGAGCGAAATACACTTACATCTAATGGCTGGAGGAGGTTCGTAGAGTTTGGAGGCAAAGCAATGAAAAGCACATTGTTAGCTTCAGCAAGTTCAACCACTTTCACGGAGAAATGTGAGGATAAATTGTCCCCAATCAAAACCTTTTTTCCAGTGAGATGCCTTGTGTTTGAGATAAACACTTTCTCGAACCACGTTGCAAAGATTTCCATGTTGAACCATCCATTGGGGGACACATCATACCTTGTTCCATTTGGTCCACCTTGGCACCAACCTTCATAGAGATTCAATCCTTTGTAAACAGCGTGAGGTGGAAGCAAATGACCACTAGCTGAGCCACAAAACATCAATGATATATTCACCTTCGAATGTTCACGCACAACTTCTACACGACGAGTTCCTTTAGGTATAACAACCGTTTGTGCACCAGGATCATCTGAGATAGACGTCTCGTCATAGTTGAAGATGTTGCTCGGATCAATCTCTCCAATACCAGCTTGACGCATTTCTTCAATGTAGTTTGTCACCGTAGACTCATTTACTTGCGCTCTATTTCTTGTAATATTTCCTGCTTTTCGTTTGACCAAATTGTGCCTGGACATGAAGCTCTTCACCCAATCATTGCCAGGTTTGTTGTCTTTAAATTGAGGAACGACACGTCCACATCGAGATAAATACCGTGATACAAAGTCCTGCAGAACTGAGTTTGTAAATCCAAATCCCCAACTTGTTACAGTAGTTATGGTCCTGGTAAGTACTTCCTCTTCTGTTGCAGTAAGAGCACTTGGACGCCCTGGTCGGAAGATTTTTGGATTTTCTATATGGCGCTGTAATGAAGCACGACTAACATTGAACTTTTTAGCAGCTTGTCTCTGGCTTAGTTTTTCTCCTTTACAAATTTCACAGCTTCTAGCATTTTGTCAGCCATTTCGACCCAGAGTGAAAGTAAAAGTGAAAACTGACAACTAATAAACAAAATCTAGGCAGAACATTTGTACATTTTTACTTACAGCGATCCTAACCAATCAAAACAATGTACCTATTGATTTTTCTTTTATCTCTGCGCGGACACTTACATAGAGTGACAATGCAGGAATCAATTAAAAGGTATGAATCATTACCTTTCATACGAACTGACTCAAGTAACTAGCTGTTAATTAGTAATCATCAGGAAACGTGGAAGTTGAAAATTTAAAGTGGCCCGAATTACCCTACCTGGCCCGAATTACCCTGTTTTACGGTATTCATTTTGTAGAAATAAATATTTAGATTTTTAGTATAAATGTAGTTTGAATTATAACAATTTCACTTCAATTATTTGCTTTTATTTATATTTGTTTTTGATAGAACACATTAATATTTTGGATTGCTCTTATCAAAAAAGTAAATGGTACGTATAGACCAGTGTTAGTCAATTTAAAATGCTAAATTCAGGAAAAGACTATGTGAAAGGTGAGTTTCTAAAATTATTCTGGTTTTTCCATTGTGAATGGAGTTTCAGTTATTTGATTATTTAAAAAATAGAAATCCCAAGCAAATGCTTATCATGCAAAATACTAATGAAATCTGGTCCTGGCATCATTCTAAAATATGTAATCATATAAGTATAAATATGTATCATTAAATGCTGTAAAATTTTCTCCTAATATTTATTAGTAAATTTATTGCCATACTAAGTTAAGTGATGTGATAAGTTTGTAATTTTTCTACATTATTTAGTATCAAATTAAATGTAAAAATAGAACACAACTTAAATAATTAATTAACATGATCAATTCGTACAAAGGATAAATTCAATTAATTACTATCTGGGCTGCTTGCGGTATAATGCTGTTCATTTGTCGAATGGCCGCTTGTCTTAAGGTGTAGTCTTTGATTCAGGAATTCGCTTGACGTCTGGAAAATTCCAACTTTTGAAGGTTCTCTAAGTTTGCCGATGCACACTGTGGTGTGCTTTGATAATAGTACGAGTTAAAAGCAATTTATTTCATAACACAATTGTACAAACAACTAAGTATTACAAACTAAATAAAAATGTATTATATATATAATGCGTGTGTGGTTGAGATTATATGAAGTATTTCGAATTTATGTTTGTGAAGAGAAATGAGCAGTATTGAAAGTGTGATAAGCAGAGTGCATTTAATAATTGTTTGTGATATGTATTTGGAATATTTCAAAAATGGTAAAGGTACCTAACCCCAGAAGCCATTTTCTTAATTTTAGCTAATAAGAATTATTCGAAATGTAAGTCATTGTCAATTTCAACACATAAATAGTTGATTCGTTTTTTTTTCATTGGTATATGATTTATACTGAGTTTTATGTTTTTGTGAGACTACTGAGTGTTTTAGGCGAGAATATTATAAACTGTTTTTTCAATATTTACTTTCAATTGATTATGTGAGAAATACTTTATTAAACTTTTGGTATCATCTTGGAGGGTTTTAATTGCATTAAAGGCATTTATAGCATTACTTATAAGACAAGTATCATCTACTTATTGCTAAATTTTACTGTTTTTTCTTGTTGAGTTATGTCATTCACACAGATTGCAAATAGGACTGGGACCAAGAACGGTGCCCTGTACAACCCCGCTGTCAGTTATAATATATTTTGCTTTTTTGCCATTAATTATAACACGTTGCTGTCGATTGTTAAAAAACTTTATTATTTAATTAATAGCTTTATTATCAAATTTATAATACATTAATTTGGTTTTTAGTATATTAGGAATCATTGAGTTAGAAACTTTACTCAAATGAAGAAGGGCAACCCTACTTCATTGTAGAGCTGGGCGACTGCCGGCTGAACCGCCGCCGCCGAAAAATTTAGACGGCTGAGCCGATTGAAAACTTAAATTATTTCAAGACAAACTAAATGTGTCATAAAAACGAAACCGTATTTAATGTCTTTGATGTGGTAGTGACGCTTAACATTGATTAGTTATTCTCCGCAACGTTGAACCTTTTTTTACGTTTTATTATGTTTTTTATTACATTAAATGTGGTTTAGTTTTCTTATTGTTTTTATTAAATTTTAGTTTAGGTTATGCCGTATTAATCAGATTGCCTGTAAGCGCATGACGAACCTTTTTGCAGATAGATAGTTTCACAATACTGCTTGCATTATATACGGTTTTACAGGGCTATAGGTCTTATAAGGTTTCTATGTGGAATATTATACAGTCTAATCCAGTTATATAGATGTCGCTCAGCCGGCTTCGCTGCCAATAGTAGTCGGCTGTCAGCGGCGTCCACATCTACTTCATTGATTAGAGGCTAAATTAGATTTTATTTGTTGATATTGACAAAATTGCATCTTGAGTTATATGACCATTACGAAACCCAAATTGTTTTTTCGAATGCAGTTATCTGATTATTTAGTAATTTTTCAAATAATTTACTAAAAGGATGGCCAATACAAATAGGCCTATAATTATGTCCATTTAAAAGGTCATCTTTTTATAAATAGGGCTTATGTCCGATTTCTTAAAAATGTCAGGCAATTCGTTATCAATAATACATGGCTAAATGCAAATAGAGTAGTTCTTCACTAAAGATATGAAAAAAACGTTTTGTAATGAAGATTGGTAGATTATAGGAGGTAGTCGATTTATTTGTGTCTGTTTTTTATTATGGTTTCTAGTCCGCTGCTGTTTGCAAGACTAAAAAAATACGTATTTGTTGGGAATTTATTAATATTTTTATTCTATTATATTGGGGAAAATTGAAATTGCCAAGTTCTTTGAATGTTTTATTTAGGTGGTCTATTATTTTTGTTTCTTTCTGTCGTAATTTGGTTATCAATTCTTAATTTGTTAATTTCGATTGTTTTATTCAAATTATCGAAAAACCGTTTTTTTTTGTAGAGAAGATTTATTATTTCTTAATTGTTTAATAATCTTTTTTGATTTTTCGTAATTTCTCCAATTAGTGGTCGTAAGTTCTGATTTAGCGAGATCAAATAGTTTTCTTTTAATGCTTACTTTAATGTTCATGCAGGCGCGCAGCCAGGATTTCGTTTCGGTATGGGCACAAAATAGATTTTTGAACGTTGATGAAATTAAATTTTTGATACCTATGCTTTTTTTATTTAACTGTTAAAAATCTATTGTTAAATTGAACAAGAATAATGCATACAAAAAATATAATTTTCAAAACTTGATAAGTCAACATTCATAATTCAAACGTAGTTCACAGTAATAAAAAATTCAATCTTCAATTGCTCTTTAGAGCGAGCTCATCTAGCACATCTTTAGCATCTAATTCAAGGTCACGGTTAATTGATAAATGCGCTAACCCATTTAACCTTTTCTGTCCCATTGTAAGACGAGTGTGTGTCTTCAGCCTTCTTAACAGTGAAAATGATCTTTCGCAAGTTGCAGACGTAAGTGGCAATGTTAGAAAAATCTTAATCAAACTGCGAATTTGAGGGATGGGCTGGGTGAATTGTCGTGGGATGAATTTGCTGGTGTGCAAACAAATTAATTTTATCCCTTTCAGCGGAAGAAACAGTGAGATATCAATGTCACGTCTAGCATTAAAGCATTTTTAACTTTTGTTCAGAATTTTTTTTGTCCTTCAATTTCGGGGGTGGCACGTGCCCAGTGTGCCTCCCCATTGGCTGCGCCACTGTGTTCATGTACTTCCCGGTCATCGGCATTTAATAGAGCAAACTTGCATTAAAACAAATTATGCAACTAATCGTGATAGCCCTCTAGAGGCGAAATTTATGACGGAATTTAAATTAACAGTGATCTATTCGCTTATTTAACGAATATATCAATGCAATATTTAAAAGCACTTTGGAACTTGATTAACTGAGAAAAGAAAAAAATTCCTTTTCGCAATTTAAATAAATTGAAATTTCTTCAAAACAACACATTGTTTTATTAAGAATTTTTTTAACTACTATTTTTAATGAACCTAAATGGTAGTGAAACAAAATAATTAATAATAAAGTTTTAAATTCACAAATAACTATAAAATGTTTAATATCAACAACAAATTGAAATGAATGCATCGGTGTGTAGATTACGTCAACCTAAATCATTATTCATTAAAATTTTAAATAGAAATGTTATAAGATCTAAAAATCACGATAATAACAAACAATATGGAGTAACCGATCATAGTCGAAAAATGCAACAAACCTAATGCTCAGCAATCTTCGATTTGTTATCTAGATTAAGCAGGTACTCCAGAAGCGATCTGATATTCTAAATCAGGGAATTATTAATGTTAAAATAATCACTGCAACTTTTTAAAAACAGATTTTAAATTATTCCAACAAGTACCGAAGCGATTTTAAGATTTACTGAAATTTAAGTGAATGATTAAATAAAGTACGTATAATTTAATAATTTTCTAGCAATAAAATAATGAAATGAATGCCATAAAATAAAATACTTAAAATAATGGAATCTCAAGAACAAGTGTAGTTTGTCTATCATAATATTATTAAACGAGTGAAGAGGAAGTCTTTGTCTTCCGTATTCACCCACATGTTGAATTGTTGGCCTTCTCCATTCTGGTATTTCATAATATTCTGTGGCGAAAGAAGTTTTTATCATTTTTACTAACATGACAATATATGCAGCAAAATGTTGCACTGGCAGATTGAATACCTAATATTGTGAGAAGGAACTTCATATCGCCAAAAACAATAAATTTAAGACCACAATTGATACCATTTATGGTCATACTTTTCTCTTTGATTAATTGGTTAATACCCAAACAATGTATTTAGCGAATCATAATCCTCATTTCCTTTGGCCATTGATATTGTGTGACCATTTTGTGTCACTATTTGTTGAATCTTCGCTCTCATCAAGCAGAACCAACAACATACTCAACTGTACAATTCTTCATCCGAATAGATTGCTCTGGCAACATTAAGTCCAAAGCGTGGCGGTCTGCTACCAGAGCACTGCATTAGATCTATGCTTTTATAAATCAATGACTCATTAGATGGTTGGGGAGTCATTTAAGTTGAACTCTGAACCTAATTTAAACATAAATAAGTAATAAATAACAGCGTATTAAATCTAAACAATTTAACTATCAAAAACTCTTGATTATCTGCAAGGCCTACTATAGTAGCTGTTTGAAAATTTACAGAATGACAAACAAAATGAGCAGTTTTAATGGCAATAATATATTCTTTTCCTTAAAAAATGTTGAAGGTTGATTGAAAGCTCGTATTTTACAGTTACTTCATTGGACCGCGATGAAGTGCGCGATCTTTTTAATTCTCGCCGAAGCTCGATTAATGAGGAATTCACTCTAACCATCATCGTGGTTAACTGGGTGAGTGCAGATGTTTGCTGATTGATAGAAAGTTCCAAAATTGAGTTTAATAGAATAATTCTTTTTAAATTTTATACCATTCGAATGAAGATCTTGAACTTCATTTTCTACCACATTTAACTGAAATTCAACAGGAGTAACCCTAGTTGGAGTATATGGATTAACCTCAGTATCAGCACGAACAAAACTCTCTACATGAAAGCTTGTGTTCTTCTCCAGTGCAGCTTCAAACGATTCCTGCCTTTCCTCCAAAATTTGTCTATTACTACCTAAATTATATTCATATTAATTAAACCATGCATGAATATAGATTGTAAGTAGAAATTGTTTATTGACAAGAATTAAATATTAATAATACACATATGAAACAACCCACCCTTGACAAGAAGACCGCTTTAGCTTTCTTTTTATTAATATCCATTTCAATGGTGTCTGTTGGTATCATATCTCTTCGTTCATCAAAATTTAGATTAGCTGGCTAGTACTTCGAGCTTGAAGAAATAACGGAATAGGTTTTATCTTCAGGGAAGTAGAACAAAAAATAATAAAATCGGGAAGACATTCTTAAACTAAATTACCAATAAATATAACTAATGAAGTATAAATGATATAATGGAATATCAAAAAGGAAATAACATATAATCTATAAAACTAAGTGTTTTATATTTATATCATATAATTGGTACGAAAAATATAAACAAATTAGTCATGCTCAAATATATGATTAACAGGGACTGCAACTACAAAGTCATTATACAGTACTGTGACACAGACATTATCAAGAGCAGATACTTCTCCTATTTTTTCAGAGGACAAATCCTTCAAATCAATGAGAACATGGCCTATAAGTGTTATCCTACTTTCTAACAAATCACGTTCCTTGAAAATGGATACTCCTCTCAAAGGCTCAAACAAGGACTTATAGGGGAAATTTTTTACATGAAAATACGCCTTCCCTAGATAAGAAAAAATTTCTAGAATTTTCGAAAATTAATTGTTGAACTTGAAGAATTCACCAGTGCGCGCTTTTACATTAAAATACTTCATTTCGAAGGACCGATAAGTGTGGTATGCATTTGAAGTCGGAATGTCTTTTGCAGTCAAATAACTTGTAAGAAGCGAGCTTTTCCTTAATATAGATTTTAATGTGGTATTTTTCTTTTTCTTAATGATTTATTTGTGTCTCAGAAATCTTAATATAATTTGATGAAGAAGACCACAAGTGCCAGTTGCAGCCTTTAAAAGATAGTGATTTGCTGATTCAAATGCAAATGAAGATGTTGCCAGTAATCGTCCATTTTCTTTGCACCTGATTAACCAAATAACGAATTGCGTGACAATTATAGGTTTGAGAGTTTATGCCATACAAAGTTGGCATTAACTTACAAAAATGGTCAACCATATACTCTGCATTACTGAGAGCATCATTATTTGAATTACTGCAAAGAATGTAAATTCCAGAGGATAATAACATAAAATGCACGTAATTTTTCAAGGGAATCATTTTCCAAGATAATGGTTAGAAGGTATAAAAAAGTGAAGTCTTCCATTCAGAGGCTTTAAGGTACTTTATCTCATTAAAAGATCTTAGAGCTCGATTAAAAACAGAAGGAATTAAAATATTACAAATTTGCTGATTCATTTAATTTAAGGTTTGCTTATTAATGAAATTTTCTTTCAAATAAAATATTACAGACCTAGTAACTCCAAGAAGCACTTAATGCATGTAATCGAACAAAACTTTAGAGGGCATTTTTATTAAACTTAGAAGGTGTGATTTCCCTTTAATTCCATAAATTTCAGTATTTAAAATTTCAGCTTGCTCAGCATGTATTAAAAAGTCTGAATCTTTACGAAGATGTAATTCACCACTGCATGGATAGTCTTCGATAATCTCTGCGAAAACCAGTGTCATAGCAACAGGTACATTCATACTTTCCATTGAATTGTTTTGTTTTACAAATGGAAGCCTTTGCAGGTAAATCGCAAATTAAATTCAAGGTAATCAAATTGGTATTAATGGATTTTCCATTACATTTTATATCAAAACCTAAGTTCTTTAAATTTGTTACAGAATTGACTAAGGATGGTAAATAGCAGTCCAATTTGGTTTCGAATCGCCAAGTGCCACAGCAGCTAAAATGGTATTACAATACGAAAATCTCTTAATTGACGGCAAATTTAAAACTTGCATCCAAATTGGCCATAGAGACTTTTTTCTAGATTTGTATACAGGGCATCCATCCGCTAATTGATACAAAAACTGTAAAATCAAATTTTTCAGACTTTAACGGCAAAAACTTATCACGATTATCAACTATGTTTGATTGTTGATAAGGGAAAAACTCGGATACATTTTGAATTTCTGGTTAACGTCTTGCCTTCGCTTCATTAGAGCATCAGAACTACAGAAATTAGATAGATTGTTAAAACACATTTTCACAATTTAAACAAGCACAAGTGTTAATACATAACACTTAATATAGGATTGTCTTAAAAATCTTACTTAGCAAAAATAATATAACTATCGTATCGCTAATGATATTATCAATTACGAACATTAAAATATAAGATAAGAAAAATCGACTAATAAATGGAACACTCATTATAGAATATAACGCCCAATCCAAATTTTATTTAAAATTTCTGACCCCACTTATTCAGATCAAACTGACCACGATACATTATCACAAAATCTTGCTTAATTTAATTAAATAATTAGTATAGTGATATATTAAAACGTTAATAATTTTCACATTTACTTTAGTTGAAGATATGTAAAATTAAATGAAAAGAAGAGGACAACTAATAAAAAACTAAAATAATATTCAAATAATATATTTTTAAAAAATATTTTAAAATAAGTATATAATTATCAATATATGTACATTATATTTGTTTTTTATATATAAATTATTATATTATTGACTCGTCGGGACGGCACTGATTTGTCATGGTTCATGGATCTTAGTTATAAAGTAATTTACTTATAAACTACTAAAATTCTACTAAAATAACTATTTAATTATATTTTAAAAATTATAAAAAGCGATAGCTATATCATTTCACAATTAAAAAATTATTTTTTATATTTGTAATGCTTTTTGTAGAAACACCAAAATACTGCAACAGAGGACTAAGTCCATCGATATTGACTAAGTGAGATAAAAACTAAAAAGCGATTATAAAGCAGAATTCAAAAATTTTAATTAATTGTTTTAATAATGTATTTGCTTAGTTTAATAAAAATTAAATTTATAAAAATATTAATTTTATGCATTAAGTGATATGAAATGAAATGAAATTTTGGAATCAACATTCTTGACTGTTTACTTTGACTTTGCAATGAAAAATTCTAATTTCTTATAGATTGCTTGGCAACAATGAGTAGGAGTGGACTCTCCTATGATACCTCCATGTTCAAATGGATAATAGGATTGGTAATTTCAGTCCGGGAACCAAGAATCCCAATATATTTCAATTAATATTTTATTACGATTAAATAATTTTCGGTATTAAGTGAACTAGAAAAAGATAATTTTTATAATTACATGGTAAAGGATCGGTAGGATTTGAATCCACAATCTTCCATGTTTACATGGATGTTTTTATTACACCACGAACCTCTACGCAATATATAACAATCACAAATATTTAAAGTTTTACACAATAAAGTTTACTTTTCTTAGCTTATATGTTCGACTTTTTCACAAGAAAGCGAATTGAATATTATTGAAAGGAATAACAAATTATTTACAGCATAATATACATCCTATGATCAAAAATTTTGAAGACTAAAAAGTCGCAAATCTGTACCAACAGGGCATTCTCTATTTACAACCGCGCAAGGGATTCTGATATTCAATTTATCTAACTAAATAAACTACGTGAAACAAAATAGCGCAAACTCAAACAAGCGTAGTAGTATAATATTAATAAAATTACTTTTTTATGTGCAGTCTGCATACCGCTGATATCAGCAAACCATAGAAAACTTGGATCGATCTTACTAACTTCCATATCCTCAATATTTATTTTTAACAGTAAATGTTAGACATATATTAATTAAAAATATTTACATGATCCAATTTCAGAGGCTTGTAAATCGGACTTTTTAAATATCCTTTTGCAAGAAAATCCTCGCACAAACTATAGGCTGTGTAGCAATAATCTAAAAACCTAAAAATAGGGATTAGTACTTCGAATTGATTTTTTGACAAATTTATTCACAAAAGCAAGCAAACAAATTTTAAAATCAAAATTTTGACTTACTAATATCTATCCAAAACAACACATACTGAAGAAAAAATACTTTAAAACGCAAAAGGATTTTTAACCTGAGAATATTTAGCATCGAATGAATTACACGAAGTATTATTTTCCCCAATTTCTTGCGGAAAATCATCAATTTCCGTCCATGCAAATGGATCAGAAGTGTATATTTCATCTATATCTACATGAATATTGGACCATTTATGCCTTGAAATGCAGGAAGTTAAACTTTTTATATATGTACTGCATGGAACGTTTCCCTGGAGAAATCTGTGTTGAATGAAATAAATTTTCGTATTGATAATTTCATTATTTTTTTTTCCGCGGATAGTTGGACTCCCGATTCAATTTGTACACATATCTTCCGTACAAGATTTTCTTCAACTATAAAATAAAACAGCTAATATAATATTAACAAATAAGTTACGCTATAAATGTCTTAAAAAATCGTAGATGTTTGAATGGCGAGCATTCATTTTCTTTGATAAGCTGGAATGAAAGCCTTCTAAATAATTGTTCGTGCGATGAACTCGATTACAAACCGATATAATATCAGCCATTGGTAACTAAAATCTATATATTAACATAGTAAATGTAAAATAAAAGAATACAATACTCTTCATAGTACTGAAAAAGCGGCTTCAAAGCATGATACAGGTGCTGCACCAAATCATTATATATATAGAAAACCTCTCGTAATTCATCAGATGTAAAAAAGGCAAGGCACCTTGAGGCCCTTGACGATTTTTCTTGCTGTGTTATCTGACTTATATGGTAAAGATAATTCCAAATTTTCCAACTTTCTAAAAACAAAAAATATATAAAATAGGTGGAAAAAGCAAACACGAATTTCAATTAAAGGCCACACTGTTTGTAATGCATTAGTTGAAGCCTTTTCGAAATCAATAGTAAAAGACTTTGGCTTCAGTTGCAATCCCAATTCCCGGCATTTCCTCATTAATTTTGTTAAAAAAATCAAATACATATCAGTCGATCTCTCTTCACTTAAGCAAAAAAGCAACGGCAAGAATTTTCCCTCAATCACACATCCGATTGTGTACAACTGCTTAGAAATCAGCGGTACTGTCTTGAAAGTACCATCTCCACAGAGATTTTCTTGAGTATATAGCAGTTCCAATTGGAAATTTGAGGCAAACCCAATCAACAGGTGATTGCGGCATCTATATTAAAATTCACAATAAATAAGGAAAGAAGAATTACGTCAAATTCATAAGCAGGAAATTTTCATCATTCAGGTTTAGGACTTTTGTGAACCGATCCGGAATTATGAATTCTACCGCATTTTGAGGAATTAACTTTCCCTCTGCGCCGCCTCTGTGCAGCCAGTGTATGTGACATTGTGTCCTAAAATTCATTTTTAGAATTCATAAAAAAGGAATCAACCACATGCAGCAAAACAATAAATTCTCTATTTTATGATGTTATAGATATTGTTAAACTAGTAATTAAAATTATAATTGACGGAACCTGAGATGCAACCGCGTTTGATACATCAGGCAGTTTCGATTTTAAAATTTTTTTGGGCTCATTCCTGCGCTCTTGAACTCGTCTTTCAAGCAAAACCGCTTTGAAGTTACGAGAGAATTCTGTTGTTCATGACTGTGTTCTTCTAAATTTGTACAAAATATTTAATTAAAAATATAAAAAATACTTTTCAACGAAAAACTTATCTTTAATTACAGTTCGCGATAAGCATGATTGATTAACGCAACTCCAGTACGTCATACCTATGCATAATAATTTGAATATTATTAATATTGAAACAGTATTAACCGTTTCGTTCACTATTTTTAGTGGATAGAAGCCCATTCTCAACAAGCAATTTATTGCCTCTTTTTGACTGAATATACTCCATTTTAAATATTAACTATTTGACACATTCCAATCACGTGGCCGCCGCCATATTATTTATAAGTAAATGCCTTTGAGTAACTGCCGGATACCATTTGTCATTAATGATACACGCAATTGTATACAATTGCTTGAAGATAGAAGGAACGGTTCTGAAGATGCCATCACCAACAGATGTTGTTGATTGCACATCAAGCGCAATTGAAACTCTGAAGAGAATGCCATAATTCTGTCATTGCGTTGACTAATCTAAATTACTTAAAAAACTATTTAAAATACCTTACCTCAATGGAATGTCTAACAAAAGAAATTCTTCGGAAGTAAAAGACGTCCTAAAATTTTCCAGTAGTTCAAATGTTACAGCATTGACAGGGATTTTTCACCAAGCTTACGCTTCCTTGCAATTAGCGAATGCGCCATAGTAGACTAAAAATATGTGATAGTATATGAAACACAATACAGCATATAATTGATTATGGATGAAAAGTATTTACAATCGATGGAAGCTCCGAGGATGTTGAATTTGATGCATCGACTAACTTTGTCTCTACAAAATTATTTGCGCTATACCAGCTTTTTCAAAATTCAACTTCAAATCGCATCTGAACTTTTTTGCTTCCATTACGGCATCCTTTTTTTCATGATTATGAGGCTCTAACATTTAATTAATATTAGTCTTAAATGGAGGGTATCTACTATTTAGTGTAAAAATACTTTGCCTTACAACGGCTCTAGCGCCACATTTTCTGCTATGACAACGATTGTAAGTTGAGTCTAAAAATTATAATTGTTGCATAAATTCGTTTGTACTAATGTGAAAAGGCCCATCTTAAACTAAATTACCAAGTTTTTCACAATATTTTGAATAAATGAATCTTCGTTTATTAAAAACAAGAGCCCTTGTTTAAGGTAATATACTCCATTAAAATTAAATTTCTTTACTATTTGACAAGTCTAAAATTTAGGGCGCCGCCATTTTAGACGTTTTATCCTTTTGACTTTTTTGAGGGAAAACAAGATATCATAATTGTTTCTTCTTTTCTTGTCTTGCGTGATTCTCGTCTCTTCATTTACGATACAAATTGTGAACCTGATTTCAACATCATAATGCAGTGCATTATATTCCCCATGTTTAAGAACCTACTCCTTAATGGCGATCTACTAAAACACTGAAGAAATGTGCTGATACAGAAAACTCTCTGAATTCAAAGCATAAAAGTTGAATCAATTGAAGACAATGCTTTGTATTATTAACTGTTATTTTGATAATGAGATTAGTATTATTTAAAGTTGATAAATATAACATATTTTATAACATTGTTATTCTTAGTGTTGATGCTATATTAATTTTTTTAGAAAATAGAGCTATGTATCAGGCGCGTAGCCAGAACTTTATTTCGTTATGAGCAAAAAATATAGAACATAAATAATTTTGCATGTATATTTTGCAAGACTTATAGGCCTTTCAAACATACAAGTACTACGTGAATGTTTTATACGATTTTCCAGACGTTTAAAATTTACAAGAAATTATAAACGATCGTACATGTTTTGCAAGACGTGTATGATATGTGCAAGTTTTGAATGCGTAATTGTAAGTTTACATAAGTTTTGCAAGTTTCATTTACCTGGAGAGGCACGGTAATATGAGTTAAATAATATGTTTCCTTCTATTTTTAATGCTCAATTAACTCTAGGTTCTTTGTCTCCTTTGTTTTTCCAAAAATATTACTTCACGATATCATTTGCATATAAAATTGAAACCAATGAATATATTTTTTAAAAATTGGGAAAAATGTCGTCCAAATGTGTATCTTTCACATTGACAAAGCACATTACTTACTCTTCAATAGTTTTGAAATAAAAGAGGTGGGGTCTTGGCGTTGTTGACATTTTATGCTTCAATTCATTGAGGATTAAGAAATAACGTTTTTATATTAGATATAATATACAAAGTCAAAAATCTAAACTCCCAGATTATATCAATGAATTACATGAAAGGAAGAAACATTTACAAGTTTCTGTTAATTAAATCGTATTAATTAAAATGTCGATTTAATTTAAAATGATTAGTTTTAGTAGTTATATTACTTATGTATGGCAGAGAGCATGGTCACTGAATGATTCGAAGTTTAAGAATTTGAAACATAAGTCTGAATTTGTCATGAATTTGTCGATTAAGTTGTTATTCCGTATGGAACAGGCAGTATTTACACAATGAAGATCGTGGTACACATTTTTGCTACCGATTTTTATCAAGATTATTAAAATAATTTATGTTAAAGTAACCAAATATATTTATAGAATAATAAGAGTAATTTATTTCAGAAATTTCATTGGCTCTAAAATTTAGATAGTCAGTATGATGATTTTTATTTGGATTGTATGTGATATTAATTAGTTTTTTATGACAGTTATTTTCAAGAGATATAATTTCTATCCAGAG
The DNA here is from genome assembly GCA_900660155.1 of Hofstenia miamia. Classification (NCBI taxonomy): domain Eukaryota; kingdom Metazoa; phylum Xenacoelomorpha; order Acoela; family Hofsteniidae; genus Hofstenia; species Hofstenia miamia. Next base: position 1,741,734 of record CABFPE010000006.1, on the reverse strand, counting down.
TGATTCAAATACATCGTGATTTAATTCCAATTCCAATTTACGCAGTGGTTTAAACATTTTGGAGCTAATATCATGAGTCCGCCACCTCCACCTAATCGGTTTTTATGAAAATATTACGATCAGTGTCAGGTTGTAGCCAAGTTTCTGTAATTAAGAATATTGTGTTTTGACCTATCTTATTTGTTAAGTTTAGAAATTCATTTCTGTTTGAGTTAAGGCTTCTAGCATTCAGATAAACAAATTTTTAGTTATTGCGGGTAATTTTTCAGTTTATTTTCTATTTGCGATACTTCTAGAATTGGTCTGGGCTAAGTTATATATAGATGATTGAGAAGAAATGGGCTAAATTTATTAAAAAATGAATATATGATTTTCCGAAAATGGTTGCTCATTTTCCAATAAATTTTAGAGAAAAACTGAAGAATTGGTAGATAATAAACTTGCTGTATTTAAGTGTCATTATCTAGTAATGCTTAGTGAGATAAGCTTCTAGCTTCTTCAGGAGTTGGGAAGTAGAATGACCAGAGTAGCTTTGAACAGAAACAGAGCAACAAGGCAAAAGATTTTCCGGACGAATGTCTTTAAGAATAGAACTGAATATGATTAGAATAGTTGTGTCTTCTCTAAAGAGCTTGCTGCGGAGGCCCTTTCTCCTAAGGATCCTGATTTTGATGAGCTTTCTTCTTGTGAGATGTATCGATAGTTTTTTGCATGTAAGATTTGTGTAGAAATAGACGTTGTGGAAGGATTTGCAGATGTAGCTGAGTGTATCTGTTTTGTAGGTGTGACTTGAGTGCAGATATCAGTTGGACATAGATTGACATTCGTAGATGTAGAAAATAAGAAAAGCAATGCCTGTTTTCCATTCAGTTTAGCTAATAACTGATGAAGCGGAGTTTTCTTGTTGCGGAGAGCTTCTCCGCGTCTGCTAATTCCGTAACACCAGCGAATAAATCGTCGATATTACACTCGCAGAGCAAGAAATACGACCGTTCACTTGCGCGTCAGTCATAATGATAATAACAATAATTATTATTATATTATTATAATTATTCGGGGCTTTCTGACACTTTTTAGGAAAACAAGATTATAATAAAGGGCTCCTTGTGTACAATTTTTATTATAATAAGGGTCATATGTCAAATATATTATAGTAACAGGGCTCTTTGTCAAAAAAAATTCAGAATGATATAAATTTTTACCACAAGTTCGTCATTAAATTTTTTTGTATGCGGTTAAAGTTTCTTGTGTTTCAGCTTTATTTGGTGTTGCTTTCACTTCTTGGAACAGTGATAAGCAGTCCCTTTCATATGCTGTCCACACTTTTCTAAATTTAAGCAAACTTAATAAATATTTGTCTTCATTCCTCCATTTTTTTTACTACTGCTGAATCTCTTAAATGTCTTTTTTTATGCATGGGCTTATAATCAGAATCCAAGTCACACTGATCGTTATCACTCTCTGCATCACTATCGACATGTGTTTGATTACAGCCTGATGTAGAGCGTCTGCAATTGTCAACATTTAAATCATTCATATCATTTCAAATTGTATTAACTTTAGATTCAATAGCATTTTGTTCAAGTGTCTGCGTATAGAACTGAGATAATTGAGTAAAGTTATAATGTACATTTTTTGGCCGTTTCTTTTGAATGGCCAGTCTGCTCATAATGAACATTTGAAATGTCATCATTTTATTATTTGCATTTGATTCAATGAAAGTATCTAACATCTTTCTAATGCTTCTGGAGGAAAAGTTATATTATGCATATTCAGGCAAGTATTTTTTCACTATTGCTTTAATCCCAGCTGATATTGTTGTTTCATGCTTATTTGTAGAACATGAAGACAAGAAGTTTGGGTTTTGAAAGTGCACACTTTGATAATTAGTAATCATATTCTTTATGTATGGAATTTGATCTTTTTCGATTTTTATATTCACCGTGGATTTATAACTTGTTTTATGTTGATTTGTTGAAACAATCTCATCATTCAACAATTTCTTTCATCTCCCCACTTAATTGAAATTAAAGGACCAGAGCGCACATTGAGACGGACTTGTAAAATATAAAACTTTAGACATTGCTGATCTCTATAACCTGGATTATGATTATTTAGGTTTTCCTCTAGCAATTCTTTAAATTTCAATAGAACAGTTTGTACAGTGTTCATGCTTGGTAACTTTGAAAACATTTCTTTAGTGTCAGCAGATTTTTGCACTTGCTTTTTCTTATTGTATACTTTTCTAATCTCATGTACTACTGCATCTCACACTCTAGGTCGTATTCTATTTTTATCATAGTGCAACTCCATGACATCGACCAAGCTTTTAACTAGAGTTAGAAGAATAAGAATAGTAGAAGCTGAGTATTTGTTTTGACGTTCCAATCTGTGAATTTCATGTACCAAAAATTGAGGTTTTTTCATAGCTAGAGTATTAACAAATATTGAATGTAAGTTTTTGATAATTGATTTTTTATTTTTTTATTAGTTGTATTTCCACAGGTTCAATATACCCTTTTTATAATTAATAAACTCCGTGATAATAGTTTCAGAGTTGATGCTTACAAATTTATTCATTCTAACCAGGTTCTTAATAGCAGAAGGCAGATAATCTTTACATTGATGGTTGCAAGTTCTTACATTATGTGTAGGGAACTTCTTAATTGGTCTATGCCTGTTAGTTAGCCTCAAAAAACAATCTTCAAATTCACTAGTCTTCTTTGAATGAAGTGTACGATGTAAGACCAAATATAATGCTTATTTGTTTGAGATAGATTTTTGTGCTTTACATATAAATGATTTCTAATCCTTTTGACAATTTTTTGTGGCACATTAGCAGCATCATCCACAGCAACTTAAGGACGAGTATTGTCATCAAGAGAATCATCTCTCCAGTCATTACTGCATTAATCATTAGAAGTCATTCTAAAAAATTGAACAAATTTAACACTGATTCTTAAATTCATAAAAAATGCATTATAAAGCATGGATAGAGAAGGAGTGCTGTGTTTTTCAGTTAATGAGTAATTCATTAACATATACCCTAATGTATCCTAAAGTAGAGAATATCAACTTCAGCTTATCTAAAAATACTATTAAAATTAAAAATTAGGTCTAACAAAGTACTAGTTAACAAATTTATGCGACATAATATATTATACTATTAGCCCTCTATTATAGTCAGATTTGACAATGGGCCCCCTATCGTAATTATAATAGAAGCTGGTATATCCTGTAAAGCCATTCCCTTGCATACATTTCACCCATCATATAAAAATAAGTAGCAATATAACTTTGTCTTTTCAAAATATAAGAAATCAGACCTCATCCTGAGAAATGATATCAAAAAGGCTCATTGTCACTCCTTCATATGACAAAGAGCCCTGTATGACAATAATAATAGTGATAATAAAAATAATAAGAGTCAAAGCAAATTTATTGCTCAATATATGTATACAAAAAAATCTACAAAAGCTCGTGTAATTTTGTCATTATAACGCACAGCCCGGTTGAGTTTCTTGAATCGCTTCAATGACATTTTTCACAAAAAATTGGTCTTCCAGTAGATGAGGACCAACGCGATGTGACGGCTTCACCATTGCACCTAAAAACCCCTGCAAGAAAAGAAACCCAATGTACTCATGCCATTCTGGCACATCTATATCTTTCCATTGCTCTCCCAAAATGTTGTGTACCTTTTTATTTGTAATTTCAATAACAAGTTTCTCCATGGAAGAATTAAAAAACAAGCTAAAAGTGGATAAAATATCTGAGCATCGTGATATAGCATATCGTTTTGCTCCAGGCTTTCTCGAATAACATTTTGTTTCAGAGCTCTTCCAGTTGTTGATATGGGTATTTTACTCCATTTTATTATTTTACCTCGTGATGTAAAATATCCTGGTTCTGCTTTGGCATTATTATGAATCACAATCTGATTTTTGCTATTGTGCGATTCATTATCGGAATAAAATTCAGAATCTGTACGTCTAACTTCATAATCGGTATTGTTTATAAAATTATCATCGTCATCTTGATTGCTTGTATATGTTGCACTTTCATTAGTGCTATCTTTCTCATTCAGACATATTGTTTCAGCTTTAATTCTTTGGTGATCTCTTCAGTTGACGTATCATCACTCTCCAAATTATCATTTGCTTTAATAAAAATCTTGCAAATTGTAGACCATGTTCCATCCATCTGCCAAATTACTCTATATCGTTTCCCTTTCATATAAATTTTATCAATTTTGGCTTAATATCATAAACCATCAGACCATCTTGCTGACACGAAATTACCAATTTGGAAAACCATTTTGGAAATCCTATTATTTGATCTTTCTAATAATTTATATCATCTAAATTGTTATTACTTCTCATAAAGTAATTTTTTGTGCATGTTTTGTTCATCCATATGAAATTAGCATTTACATTTAAATCATAATAACATTTATGGGTAATAAGTTGATATTACGGACTATGGGTTTATATATTATGGGATTTAAAGCCCAAATTTCAAGATATAATGAATGGGTCATAATGACCCAGAAGGTCTTTTTTGATAAAATAAAAAATATGACATGAAGCAAGATTGTAGCGCATTTTTTGAATCCAGAATCGAATTTAGCTTAAAAAATTTATAGAAGTGGTAAACTGTTGTTAATTTTTATTGTTATCTTCAATACTTATTCTTAAGCAAAAAGCCAGTTTGGGTCATTCTGACCCAAGGAACTTACGAAGGTTAAGGAAAAGGAGAGATGCTTGTAGAGATTTGAATTTAAATAAGATAGATAGCATATGCAGATGAATTTGGTAGAAACGGAGATATTTTATATTTATTACGATATACTGATGCTTCGTCATACTTTTTTGCAAAGTTTAGAGTTTTTATACAGCAATTAAATGTCTTTGATGGAAGCATACGATGTTTCGAATTTAGGTTAGTTAAAAGAAAGGAACAGTATTGAAAATGAAACAAACAGAAAGCATGTATCAGTTGTTTATGATTGCTTGATATTACATTGCGTAAGTGATAAAGATATCTAATGCCTTCAGTCATTTTTTGAATCTTATTCAGTAAAAATTTTTCAAATGTTAATAATAATAATAATAAAAAGTTTTATTTCCTGTACCTACCGAAGATTTCAGTTACGTAAAACGGAAACTCAACGTAATTACAAATTTTTAGAGGAACATTGGGATGGATTTGGGACCTTTGCATAGATATTAGCTTGCACTTGATAAAAATGTCTTCTTAAATTTGTCTGGTCGACAATAATGATTTCTAAAATAGTGTGATATTCTTTTGCTGAATAATTGATACAAATATGCATTCAAGAGATAGGTTTCGTCACACAAAATCTTCTGAGCATATCGTTGAAATTGTTTTCTGAATGTTGTATTAACTAAATTAATGAATATTACGGAACACAGTTTGATAGGCGTCCTTAATATTTGTCCTTTTTTGTAAATTAGGTACCCAAACTTCAGCAGCATAGAGATAGGGTGTCAAAATATGTGATCGGAATAACAACTCAGTTGAAGTTCTAGATAGTAATTGTGCAATGAATGAAAGTTTTCTAATTATGAAATTTACTTTTTTAACCAATTCTTTAACATGTCATTTCAACCGTCATTAATAGACAGGCTGTTTCGGACGCTATTCTTGTAGCTTCGATCAGTACGATTATGGTAGAATTCAAAGTCTGCAGAAATATAATCTTATATGTTGCTAGAACAAGTATATTCTGCTTCAATGGCCTAATGGCGTGCGCAACGCGGGCTATATAGGAACAATTGGGCTTTCATCATCCGAAGATGCGGTTTTTAAATATAGTTTTGAATTTGATATTCCTGATATGAAAGCAATAGAAGCTTTCTTGCCGAAAGCGTTTAAACTAAAAATCAAATGTACCTTTTAATCTCTAAAATATTATGAAATTTCTAATTAGGTGAACACTTCGCATCCTTTTCTTCATAAGTTTCACTTATGTAAACTTAGGAGTTCTTACAAAAGCTTATAATTAATCATTCTGACGAACAAACCTGGCAATAGTAGGTAATGTTCATAATTCTTTGAAATTCGGAATAAATGAGCCACAAATTTTATTTTCTGGAAAAATTCACAACTTTTCACCTGATTTCTTGCGGTGGAAGCAATACAAGTAATGTTGCAAAGGGGAAGACTAACATAGCTTTAGTTTTGAATATGCAAATTCATATTGTTGTTGCAAAAGAAAAGGAAAATTGGTAACAACGTTATGGCAGTGATGCTTACAAAACTTATTTTAATTGACTGCTTGATATCAAGACCAAGAAAATCCTTCGTGTAATACCTACTTGCGATAAAGTACGTTTGATATGAATGTATATACGATTACGGAAAATATGGTTTTCTATTTATCTAAGCAATTGCATTATATGTTTAGCATATGTAGTGCTGCATAAGAGAATATATAAGCTATTTGAAATACTCATTATACATGTTTTAAGTAACACTGAATCTATGACATATTTTTCAGTTGATTTTCAGAACATATTTCTATGAAAAATGTCCACCTTTACCCACATGTCTGTATCATTCAATGACGAATCATTAACATGACTTGAACATTCAGTTCTGGATGAATCAAAATTGATTCCACGCTATTCTGTTGTTCTCTAGTATTGATTTTCATCTACATTCTTATTTATTTTATTCTTGAGTTTGTAGATTTAACGTAAAACAAAGGTTTTGATTTTTTCCAACAAAATCAACATATCATATGTTGGTCAAACATCTGCTCATAGTTGTATAATGCAAACATAAAAGTGCTGAATTTTTCGTAATTTATATATAGTAATATATTTTGTATTTAAAAATTTGAGTGCTTTTTGTTTAGAATGAACCCGAAATAAGCAACCTCGATGTTGACTACTCGTTTTTTGATGAACATGTTCATCATATCTTGGCCGCACGTTCCCCTGCTTTCGAAAAACTTCGTGTTATGAACGCTTGGGCCGGTTATTACGACTATAACCCGCTGGATCAAAATGGAATTGTCGGTCCCCACCCTTACGTACAAAACATGATTTTTGCTACTGGATTTAGTGGTCATGGTCTTCAAATGTCAGCTGGTATTGGAAATGCTGTTACAGAACTGATAATTGATGGTGATTTTTCAGAAATCGATCTCAGTGCCTTCAGCTTTAAGAGATTCATTACAAACGAACTCGTGCATGAGCAAAATATATTTTAACTTTTTAAATTCGCATCGAATGTTATTTACTTAATGAAATATAAAGTTGGTTTCATTCAATTTACATATAATTATAGTGTACTTTAAACTTGACTATGTTTTAGTTCTGGAAGAAACTATCTAGCTGAATAATTCAATATTTGGTGTTGGGTATGTTTTTCAGTTAGTTTAAGTGTTCGTATATATTTTTACATCATATATACAACAATCAAATTGTTCAAGTTGCTGATTTTATGCAATTTTGTAGTTTCCTCTAATTAATTACTAATTGGTTCTATATAAATATCAATTCCTTTCCACTAGTGCATGTGCCTACATCGGAGTTTATAATTCCTATGAGTTAACTTGTTAGGTTTTCAGTTATATATTTGTCTTCTATATGAATGTGTTGTTTATCAGAATGTCTGCTAGCGATATGTTCTTATGACTCCTGTACCCTGACATGCAGTAGCAGTTACCTTGGCAATTACAATCCGTACCCAAGTAAAAATCTAACACATAAATATTGCTATGTTTTACATCTGAACAGCCAAATCAAATACATTAAAGTGGCATGTAGAGAACTGGAATGTTAATACAACAAAAGTGGTGTTAGGCAAAACGGGATTGACCGAAAAATTATTGCAAAAATAATTTACATACAAATAAATGTTAGTATTTTGTTAAATTTCATATTTTGATTTAGATGTTGCATCTTCCAAGGGTATATTTATATATGAATCTTCAAAGTAGTGTCACTCAATCTTATAAACCCAATGAGAGATTGTAGGGTCGTCTGTCATCCGTCTGCATTCTGATCGCAACTCATAAAAAGAGAATGTGTGACCTGTGTCATTATTTTTTTAAAATCATTGTTATAAAAAGTTTCTCCTGCTGCTTGATCTTAACTGTGATAGCACAATACATTAGTCGACATGAATTATTACAAGCTAAGCATATTTAAAAAAGTTTATTTAAAATACAAATGTAAACAATTCAAGTTTTTATAATTTCACATTTTCTATTGTATTTATAATATTTTATTATTTTTACTTTTGTCATTTATTTTCGTTATTGTTTCATATTTAGGTTGATGGGGTGGGAAGATTTGCCAGTTAATGTGCTAGAGCAAATACTTAGGTTTGTTTTTGATATTTAATTAGTATACATTAAGTCTACTATTTTCCATTTAAGTGTAGATTGTTTCTTTCACAACAAAATACAGATTCCTTTCACCTACATGTATACTTGACTTTTGTCAAAACTTAGTTGTTCCATTTTTCTTAATTCAAAAATGTATTTATTTAATTTAACAACGTACATGTGTTTTTATGTAATTTTTATTAAAGGATTATGACGTCCAATAAAAATTTGTAAAAGTCCCCACGTTCCATTATGAAAGCTCCACAACTTTTTGAGTAATCAAGAGTTTAGAAGGAAGAGGAAATCTTCCCCAGGTTGAATCGAATAAAGTTGATTTGAGAGGAGTCTCTTCACATTCATGACAACCAAATAATGCCTGACATTTTATCATTTTACTTGTTTTCATCTTACTTTTTTATGAGTTGGTTTGGGAAATGAAACTGTTCAATCAAGAAAAAACTGACATTTCTGTTTCGAAAAATAGTATCTATGAAAACACATTCCAATGACTTAACTATTGGGCACTTACGATAAACAATAAAAACACTTAGTTATTGAGTAGACTACTATGTTTGTGCTCTTATAAGTATGCGAGACCTATGCGTTTTTTATAATGTGTCTTAATGCAGGTGTAGCAGTGATGAAAAAACATCACACGTGTGTCTCTGCTTTCCCTCTCTATTCCTACCTCCCGTGCCATGTGAAATTATTACTGGTTGTAAGTTTTAATATCTCCAACTATGCTCCCTAAGAAAATATTCGCATTAGTTATACAGAACTATGGTTCAATATGAAGCGGGTGTCAGGCAATTCACGGTTTGAACCAATTTTTTCTAGCAGTATATTGGAGGTGAGTTCATTGATGACTTGATTACAACTTTGCCAAAATAGTGCTTTTTGGCGTTTGCAAGTTCTTCACTGTACCTTGTATTGCAATATTGTAATTTCAAAGTTTCAAAACACTTCTTACGAGGAAGTTTCTTTATAACAGTTTTGAAAAATAATTGATGATTTTATAGAAATCATTTGTTTTTTGTAGTTTTATGATTTTTTCAACCTTCAAAATATACTAAGTAAACGCCTAAACTAAATAAGATTCAATAAAATGTATGTATGAATTTTAGAGAGATTTCTATTAAAACATTTATCATTTGTTAAAAAATAACTGGTTTAGAGACATACCCTTTTGCGCTTTGTTTGAAATCTTCTCCAGGGTTTCTTTTAATTGGGATGTCGCTTGTTCAAATATTGTTGGCTCTTCACTAGATTTTTCAGACAGCAGTATCAAGACTTCACTACAGGATCAGCAATTGCATCAGTATCTGTTGTCTGGTTTAGCTTCTGAAGCAAAAAACGTCAGTCTTAACGGACAAATGGTAATGTTAAAGATAAGAACATCTGTCATTTATTTGAAACTATATTTACTTTTAAGCAAAGCAACTACAACTTTATAAAATTCAACTAAATCCATTTTAAAATTTCAATATTTATTATATTTGTTTCAATATAACTATTGTCATTGAGGATGAACTTTGATAAAATAATTATTGAATAAGGGTTTAGTTAACTGAAATCGAATACAATTTTTTTAAAACACTTTTTTGTCATGCAGGGCCTTCTTGTGACATCCTGAGAATTTTTTCAGAATTACTTTCCAAGAATCTAAATACATCGTTTACACCATTTGAAACGCAATTGTGTGGAACAACCAAGCCACCACAAGAAATTTCCCTCATGCTCATTAGAAACAGTTGCATCCTCAATACAGTAAGAAGCACATTCGCTACATTTGGAAATTTTTCTTACCATGTAGCATGCCACATAACCTATTGCCTCATTGATATTTGTCATCTCACTCGACTTCACTGTTAAAGGTTAACATATTACTGAAATTTGATGAAATAGATTTGACTTTTACTATTTTTTCACAGCATTTGCGCGGTGGAAGATGGCTAAAGCAAGTAGCAGATGTTGTCTGTTATTTGAACGATGAAAAGCACTGTATGTGAGTTTGCAGGCAGTCTTCAATATTGAATTTACTTCCTTTTCATACAACAATAACAGCTTTCTTCATGAAACAAAGCCATTTTCAGGAATGTTAACATTCGAATTACCGATTTAGAAACAATGCTGGAACACTAAAACATTTGCTGACAATTCAACCAGTTGTTGTTTCGTAAAGTTTTAATTATATGCACGGAATCATAGAGCGGACGCAAACAATGGTTCTTCAATGACATCAGAGAATAGTCTATAACTTCAGACTCCGTCTTTAGAAGGCGAAAGTTTAACATTACTGTCGGGATCTGCTGTGATTATAATCAACAATAATTATTGTTCGAGTCTGAATACCACATCCAATGAATTTCTAAGACATCCCACTTTGTTTCTTCTGCTTTTAAGCAGTCGATTGGTTTGAATTTTATGAAAAAATCATTTTTGTACACAGCATTGTATTGTCGCTCCTATCGTCAAATATCCAAATATTGCATTTTATTTTATATCCGGCAGAAAAAAAGTCTCCTGCTTAAAAATACGCCGAGCATTGATTTCTTCAATACAACTAACTCTTGCAATTGCCGGCCATAATACACGGCAGTTTTTCCCGATCATTTCACAGATAATTGCAACATTCTCCTCCCCAGTGCTTGTCTTCCTGATCCTTTCTTCCTCTGCAAAAAGCGGTTCGTTGTTTTTTCTTGTACTTTTCCAATTTGTTGACCTCTGCGGAGACATAAAACACTTTCTTCCCACAACTTTCAACAGAACTCGTGTCAATGTTTCAATAAAGAAACTTATGTCGTATTGCTTTGGATTCCTCTTGCAAATTAATTGATATATAATCTTTAATAGCGTATATTTAGTCTAAAATTTGCAAATGCTGATATAGACACATTACAATCTTGTAAAAATCTATACAAATATTTACAATATGCACATATTTACAACATTGAAATGTATATAATAGGATGAGTCATAAGTTTTTAAAACTACTTAAATTTCTCTATAAAAATTTTAATAAACAGTCAATTAAATTTCGATATACAGCATATATTAATAACTAAAGTATAATCCCTCAGATTTTCCACCTTTCAATTCCAGACTTGTACCATTCTGCGGGTTTAGACTGAAAGAAATCTTGGATCCCAAATTCCACTTGCTCCAGGGCTTTAAAGTTTTTACCTTGAAGGTAAATTAGTGAAAATCGGAGGGAGCAAGGTCTGGAGAATAAGGAGGATGTTCCATTACTTCTATATTTTCCATTTCATCGATTTTCTGCTTTGTTAACCACGCTCGATGTGCAGGAACATTATCCTGTTGTAGGATCGCTTGTTTTCTCCTTACCAAAACAGGATAGTTTTGGACCAAAACTTTATGTTTCCTAGCAAGTTGTTGACAGTAAAACTCTGCGCCAATTCCAGCGCCATCTGGGACAGGTGTATGGTGAACAACGCCTTCATAATTCCATCATACACATTTTCTTCAAATCGTCGCCTTTTAATTAAAGATACTGGAGTATCACCAGGGTTCAGCCATTGATTACACATGTTAGGGTTACGCAAATATATCAGTTTTTCGTCACAAGTTCCAATCCGTTTGATCTTCCGTCCACCAAGGCTTTCCAAGAGTAGTTTTTTAAAAACTTCCATTCTTCTTGAAGCTTGATAACCTGGTAATTCATGAGGAATACTTCGACATTTTCTATGCACCTTACCAAGTTTCACCAGATATCTATGTGCCGATAATTGGGAACAGCTAACCTCTCCTGATAATTTTCTAGTACTGGTTTGAGGATTGGCTTCCACTGGTTCACTGATGACCTCATTATTTATAATCAAAGTCGTTCCGAACGTTCCAAATCTTCAAGACTCATGTTTCCTTCTTTGAAGCGATCAAACCATCTCTTTACAATATTTAGGCTCACATGATCTTCACCCCACGCCTTACAAATTTCCTCTATCGTCGCATTTGGCCTCTTTTCCAGCAATATCTAATTGTTGCGCGTAAAGCTAACTTATCATCACTTTTCTAAAAAATTAAAAACATTAAAAATGATTTTCTAGATTAATTTAAGTTGGTTTTCGAAATCTGTGCAAAATTATGACCTAAAAATGTTCGAATGAATAAAAACAAAAACACTGCTATATTATTGATTAAAATTAAATTCGTGAAATGGCTCAGGACTTATGACTCACCCTATTATAAGCAGATACAAAAATACAATAAATTACGCTACAAACAATTATTTCAAAAAAAATAAAAAGGTAAAAACAAACATCTGAATAGATTTAAAATATTTAGCCTATTAAATCTCGCCATGTGTTAAATATATGTGATTTGCCAGTAGGTTATATCTTAAGTTTATTTTTAATCTATTTTTAAGTTTCTTTCCTCTCGGATGCTTGCAGGCAGTTTGTTGCACAGCTTACATGTTCTTGTTCTTGTATAGAAATTTTGCAATATTTACTTTTGATTTTGTCGGTATTTATGCAGGTATTAGATCATACATTAAATTTCAAGTATTTACTTAAGAAGCTTAAACATGTGTACTATACTATTATAAATTGTAATGTAGCAAAGTGCTAGCATACATAACTTTTGCAATTTGCCACTGGGTTGGTATTTAGAGATGTTATACATTGTACGTATTGACCAGTCACACACTATTTATACTGGTTTTATTGCTTATGTTGATAGAGATCATAATGCACATCGGGTTGAAGATGTTTTATTAATAATAAGACTGCAATCACTTGTGATTTTAATTTTTCAGTGTTAATATTACTGCAACCAATTTTGCTTAACGTTCTTACATGCGTTATGGGTAAAACTGCATAAGCTCAAATTGATGTGTAATGCATTTGAAAGGTAAATTTTAAAATAACCGCTAAACAAGGATGTCTTTTAAAACGTTTTTTGAGACTCTAATCAATTTCACTAACAGTTCCATTTCCGACAAGGAAATCATTCATATAAGAAAACAATTTTGTAACTTCTGAAAATTTAGTTAATCTTCAATAATAAGATGATTGTGGCCGTTTCAGTTGTGGAATGAGGCAACATCGAAAAGCAAAACATATTTTTAGATGATTACCATTTTTATTTTAACATGGCTTTGGAAAGTTTTTACTATTTTGCCATGAAATTGATGTATTTATTCATTGTTAATGAAAATATATTCAAAAACTTTTAACTTTAAAAAATTTTTAGGCTTACTATTGTTTATTCACAATGCAAGAAATTCAGTAATTCATTCCTTTCTGATACAATTACAATTAACTAATATGTAATTGTTCTTTCGCAATTGATTTATTAGGAACCCTTGCTCAAAAAAATTTAAAATGGTAATAAGCAGGTTCAGATTTCAACTTATATATTGGGGTTGTATCTGTTATATTTTAACGAGATATGAGAATATATCAAAATTTAGTATGGCAATACATCCCTAAAAAGTATAACGGAAATCCGACAGTCCTTCAATCAAAATCTGATATCAAAAAAGAATGCTAAAAATTGAAAAATTCCAAAAGCTTCATAATTTGAATCTAAATAATATTTCATAATGTTTTGTTGCATCAAATAATGATCTATAGAAATAGCGGATAATATAAAGTTAAACTAGTTGAAAAGTTTAACATCCATAAAATTGATAAACTGTGCCTTATAATTTTTCTTTGTTCTGGCCAATAGTTCAGCAGCATGCCGCTAAAAGACTAGTCTTCTCAAAAACTCGCTTTTCATCTATCAAACGACGCGTTCCTTTTTAAATCAGATTCAACAATAACCAGCAAGAACTACAAAATTAATAAAGGTATATGAACTTAGTATTTATCAAGAAACACATACGAATAATAACACAACAAATAGGCGCGGTTTCAAATTTACATTTGTGTAGTCCCGACCTATTAAATCAAACGTTTCGTCATAAAAGTTCGCAGACCAAGGCAACCTAAGATTAGGTTGCCTTGCTAGTGATCGATAGCCAACATCACTATTATCACTACCACCAAGAGTATTTACGCGAGCAATTTAAAATGAAGACATGAAACTTAGAAACTAAACAAACTACATGCTTTACAAGATAAATATAAATTTTTTATTATAAAAAAGCGCTAAATTCTAATTATGGTAATCATACCAAGTAAGAACGAAGTTGATCGGAATTACAAGTTTCATAACAAAGCCTATCGAATTCTTCAACAGTATTTGGAGGCACCGAAGAAAAATTAGGTGGTTGTTTAATAGGGTTAACATCATTGGTCTATTGTTGTTGCCAATATGGGCATTTGGCCACCATGCCAATATTGGCCCACTAATAAATGCCAACAATGACCCATCCGTTTACCAATCATTCCATCAATGTACCCACATCATATCCTTCATTTACCAATAATGGCCATCAATCGCCACCCATAATCCAATAATTTGCCATTGACGAGCCAACAATTTACCAATAATGCCCATCATTCTACCAAACATCAGCATTATTACATGCTGTAGGCTTAATCCATACACTTGGCAATATTCACCATCAATTTATCAACATTGAGAATAATTCTATCAACCATACGTTATTAATGTGTAAATTGCAGTGGAATAGAAATAATTTTAAACATAAAATGCAAAACAATAATGGCTAGTGCTAAGTGTGGACATCACACAATTATGCAATTTAGAAATAATGAAAATTATTGCCTACCAATTAATGTGTGAATGCTGACTTCGACAGTTTATGTTCAACTTTAAGCAAATTAATTATTGATTATTACCACTATTAGAAGGTAAACGGAAAAGAATGTTCTTTACATTTAATTAATAAAAAGTACATACTATGGAATTATGGCGTAGCAAAACGAAAGAGGCCAACACTTCCATCAGACCAGCAGTGAGCCAAGTTTTTGAAGTTGCACAGGAACTAAAAAAGTTAGTTTCAAATCAAACAACTCAAAATTAAAGGCATTGTTTCATTGCGCGATGTCCAATGAATATATGAATAACTTATATAGAACCAAGCACACATATATATATA
>CABFPE010000006.1:1700453-1726279 GCA_900660155.1 Hofstenia miamia | reverse complement strand
CACACACATATATATATATATATATATATATATATATAATAAGTAAAAAGCTCTAACTAAAATTATTTGAAAAAATAACTAAAACCAAAAAGTATTTTTTGGATCTTTGGACACGACCTCCATCTCGGATTCACAGAATTCCGCAACCAGAGTTTAATGTGGTCTTCAATATCCTCCTCTGTGAAACTCAATGCTAGGAGCGAATTTGTCTTTATGCTTTTAATTGAAAAGAATATTTAAATAGTTTGTAAAAAATCTACCACTACAACTTTGCTTCAATGTGCACTCCCGCAGGCCTATTTTTCACCTTTACCAGTAAAATTCATCTTCTGGGCAAGTTCAGTAGTGAATAAGTTAACAGCTTCTTTACAACTTGAGGAGCCCGCAATTTTACAAAATTTGACCTAAATGTTAGAAACCATATATCAATCAAATATATAAAAATAAAGACACTGCTATAAATTACACTTAAATTTTACATACCAAATAATGCATATTTTCATTTGAATTGCACAAACGTTTTTCGAGGGCATCGAAATCAGAAATTGTAGTCAATGGAAGATGTGATTGAGCCTCAACGTCACCACTACACTGGTTAGTTTGTTTTGTCATCTCCAATATAATATTTTCATTTTAGCCATTTTTTTCTAATGCGTTGAGCTAAACAATAATATACAATAATCCATATAATATTACAAACAATATATTTTGTGTAGTTCAACTTTTATTTCGCTTATATCAGCATTACTGCATTGGGGCTTTGAATCACTTTCACTTATTTCGTGAAAAACTTTGGCAATGGTTGCATACGACACTAAACCATGTTAATTAATAAAAAATTTGATAATAAAAATTACATTGTATACGGAATTGTCCACATACTCTTCATCGTGGTCGTCATCAACTACGGTTTTCTTTTGGCAATAAATTTTAAGTGAAAACAATAAATATTTTATTGCAATGAACCTCAATTTAATGGTGCAAAGAACGTTTACATTGCTTCTTGGACGAAGTAGGTTGCTCCTAAGAGTATATTTAATAAACCTAAATTTAAGAAATTTATACAATATCAAGAGATTCTAAGTGCACAGTATTTTTTTGGTGGACACATCACTGGAGATATCCAGTTTTCTCTCATATTCCGCACGTTTAGCTTTCTCTCGAGCTGCTTGTTCAGTTTCTAAATAAACCGGTTTTGAATAATTGTGAAACTAATTTCAATGGCCTAGTTACTAAATATGAAAACATCAAATTCATTAATAGAGTTATTTTCCATTACATGAATTTATTTAAATGATTCCTTACTATCAAATTGGTGTTTGTCCCATATTAGTACTAGGCAAATTTAGCAAACATCTATGGGAATTTTACAAAAAAAATAACTACCAGCATTACCAAACATTGGAAGGCTCTATTAAACTACGTCATTCTGCAGACGGATTTTTATGGGGCCATCTGCATTGCCTCCGCTGAACTATCCAGGATTCTGGAGCATAATCACAATACTTTTCGTCAACAAATTCAACGATACAATACATAAACAACATATCTCAAAATATGAGTTTCAATTCCTCAATGAAGTAATATATTTCAGAGAAGCCACAATATAAGGACATATACAAGTATGATAATAAACTTAATGTAAAACAAAAAATACAGATGAAGTATTACATTAAGAGCACAATGGCAGACAAAGTGACATACATGAAAATTCTAAAATTATACACGAATCTAGGCATTGCAGTTTCGATTCTCCAAGAAAGAGAGAGCACAAGTTTGGCCAAAACTATTTATTAGAATATTTATGTAATGGCAAACCATCCATATTGAAATCTTGAATTATTGGATGAGAATTCATAAATTGAGATGAAGCAAGAATCGACTCAATGCCATACTGAATTCCCAAATGTAGGTATTTGCCTGATAACCTTTTACGAACTGTTGATTCAACATCAGGTGCAGATAAAAAAGTGTGCGAGCCATTTGAAGCAGTTCAATATGATTGTGATTTCGAAGAAGTTTTAAAATTTTCGCCACGGCTGCCTATGTAGCATTATGAGTGTCAACCCATTGTCGCAAATCATTACTTAAATTCATACTAATTCCGTTGTTACTTTCACTTGATTTGACATTTAGTGATATTTATTGATTTTCTTGATGCTTCCACAGTTAAAATTTGGAGCTCAGCAAGCTCTAAATCTATTGAAGAACTTTGGGCTTCTGTAGACGAAGATAAGAGATCGTTATCATTATATAAATGATTTAGAATGATAATTTTATACGACTGTTCATACAATACAACATACAACTTAAAAAGAAAATATTAAAAATAATTATCGAATCTAATCTGAACAATGTTATGCCTACATTTCTAAACAGGAAGAACTCCATTATGTAAAATAGATGAGCCATCTCCTCTTCAGGTTATACACATTTTCATCTTTTCAAAAAAATGTTTCATAGACCAATAAATAAACTGACAATCCTCAAAGCAACTGCAATTTCAATCAAGTATGCTTTTTTTAAATAAATTTAAAAAATCAGTATTTTAAAAATAAATTTATTGTTCCGAAAATATAACTTTTACAGAACAGTAATATATTTCTATTTTGCTTATTTAAAAAAGTAGTTTAAAAGTATTTTAAAGACCTTGGCCTTTTGATGATCGGAGTTATTCTTGAGCAACTAAATAATAATAAAAATAATTTTAAACGCTAACCCTGTGTTTTTGAATGCAGGGATAGTCTTTAGCATCTTTAAATATTCATGAATTTCACTATTGAATGTATCCTCTTGTCGATTATAAAAAATATTGTAATAAAATACAAAACTTGCTTCTTCTGATTGGTACATTGGAGAATGAAATTAATATCCTAAACTTATCACCTGGGCCTTTCCAATTAAGTCTGCCGAAAAGCTCAACCGACATAATTTTTTGGTAAATGCGCCTAATTACAGAACTTGTATTGTCACCCTCACTCATTCGAAGCATATGAATCTTAGCAGTACTTTAAAATACTATTTGAAAAGAATGTTCTGTTTTTACAGAAATAATAATTTCATTTTATTATTTTTCATTAACATTACTATTTTCTGAGAAAGAATTTAATATAATTTAATATTTTAAAATGATTAACTTTCTAGAAAGTTTTAGCCACATTTGAATTAAAAACAATTTCTTGAAGAAAACTTAAATTTTCAAAGCGTTGATTGAAGAGTTCTAAATCTTCTAGTTTGACACTGATTCACCAATTCATCGTGTGGATTGCTGATCGTCAGTGCTTTCATCTTCTTCATACAGTTTATATTCTTGCAAACACTTCTAATTTTTATTGTTTCGCCTAAATATGTTATAGATACTTTGATATAGAATTAAGATTGTAATTTTGACTGATATAAAATTACACTTGGAAGAACTTTTTTATCTTCTAGCATTGTAAACTCTCATAACTGAAGCATACAGTTTTTCTTTGCTGTTACTTACGTTTGTGTGCAGTCTTTATTTTCCCCAGATACTTCCATAATGGTTTGCTTGTGAGAAATTAAGTTTTGTTTCAACTCATTGACAAATTCACATCAAATGCTGTAACTCAGTGAATCTGTAGTAATAACCTAAACAATATACAATTTATTAAGTTGCAAGTTCTATGTTAACCTTAAACAGCTATTTTCTTCATAAAAACACAGTTTCAAGCAATTTTATTGTAAAATTTGGAGATCCTGAGATATCGACACATGATAGCAACAATTACCTTAACTGCGGCTGTTTATGTAGATAGACCACCCCAAACCCACTGGAACTTCCCATGTGCAAAATCTGAGGACGCGGCAGTCCGCAATAGGACAGCCACCGTTCGCGATTTAAGATCGAAAATGAAAGAGGAGATGCTAATCTATGTTATGGTGATCTCAGAATTTTGATGTCTATTAGTTCTTGGGTTATAAGGTTTAAAACTTTTTCAAGAAATAAAAACTTTAAAATGATGTATAAGCAGTTTTAAAGTCGATTATATTTACTTGAAAAAAAATATGTAGCCATGGTAATTCTTCAATTATACTAATTTTCAACCAAACTCCTCCCACTTTCAATTTGATTGTTTCATTTTCTTTTTAGCAATTAAATGACCGAAGTTTGGAGAACTTGAACTTCCATTGCTGCTCAATACAGAGTTTAGATCTTGGTGGCTGTACTCGATTCACTGATGTTGGGATGCAACATTTAAGTAGATTTTGTCAGCTTTCAGTTCTCTATCTCGACCTTTGCACTATATCCGATGTTGGGTTGTTACGATTAGCCAATATTTCTACACTTAATGTCATCACACTCAGACAATTGTATCAAATCACCACTGAAGGTGTGTCTAAATTCTCAAAAGTATGATTTTAGCTCATTTGTGTAAAAATTTGTCCACATTTTAAATTGGAAATCATTTTCTAATCGCCAGATTATACAACGTGTTTAATGAGACGCATATGCATTGTTCATTATGTGACTTATATTTACGACTATGCATATGGCAAATTATTAATTTTAAATATTTATAGCCTAGAAATTCAATAGAAAGTATAGTATTTTGCCCATTTTTAATTTGCAGTATAATTAATATTTGATAGAATCTCATTTAGAATTCCAATGTTAATGAACTTGCCATTGAGTTTTGCAGTGCCGTTTTTGCAGTTGATCTTATTGAAACTGGGGCGTTAAGGAAGCTTACAAGCCTTAAATTGAAAGGTATAAAGTTTAAGGCTGTTAAGGATCCAAACTTTGTATTGTCTTTCCATGAGCGCAATTTACCAAACCTGCGCTATTTGACTCTTTCGCATTGTGAGTGGTTTAATGACCTAAACATCACTTACATTCTTCAATGCATCCATCCAGAGAAAATACTGTCATTATCAATCATCCACTGCTGTCCAATGCTCTACTACCAATTCAATGTTGACATCAAGAGCTTCACGTCATTGCAGACCCTCTATGTTGAAGGCAGTTTAGCTTTTGACGTTTTAACCATTATAGCCTTAAAGACTATTTTGAATTTGAAAAGAGTTTCTTTTAGGATGTGCCCTCTCATTATAGAAGAATATCTAGAAAATTGGAAGGGTGTTATTGTAGAGTTAAATGGATCAATTACTTCTAAATAATTAATTTTTAAATCAAGTTGCTTAATGTATTTTATTAAATATTTGAAGTTATTTTTTGAAGAAAATTTTTATATTTATTACAGTAAATGTTTAATGTTTTATTTTTGTCAAATGTTTAATTCGATGAATGAGGAGTCTAAGGCGTTACTTCAAAATTTTTTATTTATTATTTCATTCATTTTATTGTTAAATACACACCGAGCATCCTTAAATTGTTAAGCTTCTGCAGTTGTAAATGCGAACATGCCATTTTTAAAACAAATATAATTGTAAGAGCTTGGACAGATTCATTGATGAACCGAATAATTAAATTTTGTAAATGTTTCTAAAAACCAAATTTAATTAACGAATAAAATGAGATAATCTGTTTAGAAAAGTTTTGACAACTAAAAACTTATTACTATTCTAAAATTTGTAATTAAATAACTACACATATATTTCATGCATTAACACTGGATAAAAATAGTCCATGTAATCGTTTCTTGTAAACGTATAATCGCATTTGTTAAAAGTTCATTTTCGCCATGCCCTACAAAATATGAATTTTTGCTTAGTCCATTTCTTTATAGTTTCGAAATTTTTTTAATTTCGTCATTTTTAATTTCGGTAGAGAAGTTGTTTCAGTGCCTTATACTTAGATTTAGAAGTGAGTTTTCATTTAAAGTGTGACACCGACTTTTTTCGCATGAGCAATTGTAATTGGTTTTAAACTCAGAGAGCACGATTTGTGTAATAGAGTTCTGTTTGCAACTTTTAAAAATATTGTAGTAATATCAGTTTACCATATATTATTGTGGTTAAATTTTCTGTCGTAGGCCAAGAGTTTTTTCAAAATAGAGAAACATCTCTCAACTGCAGCTGGTGTTTGCTTGACATTTTCGTAACTTGACATACAATTCCCATTAAATGTCCATCCCCTTTCCTTTCATTATAGCAGTGAAAACTGGTATTAGCTAATCGTGACTTGATATAAGCGATTATTTAGCAGGTATCATTTCTAGGATCAAGGGTGGGAGTAATAACATCTAGTGGAATTTCAACTCTGTCAAACATTGAACAACTTTGATATTGTATGATAGAGGCATTAATTGAAGCAATCAGATTGTCAACCCTCACATATTTTGCCTGAATAAGCATGGCAAATGTGTACATTGCATAATCCATGAAATAATAATTTATATAGTTCCTTTAATATTTTTTCTGCTTCCAGCATATATATATATATATACTATCAAATGCTTTACGAAAATCTGTGTATAAAACGTAAGAAATGTCACCATTGTCAAACTGATCGTAAATTAATTTAAAAAAGATAAAAGTTTAGTAACAGTTGACAGTTTTTCTCGAAAACCATGTTGATAAATTTATAATTTTGAAGAAACAAATTCATACATATAATTGAAAAGTATGCGTTCAAATCAAATTGAAAGCTTGGGAAAAATACTGATAAGTCTATAATTTTCAACTTTGTTTAATGCTCCATTTTTATGTATAGGAATTATGTTTGATAATTTCCAAATAGAAGGGTATGATCCAGTATTAATGCAAGAACGGAATAATTGTAGAACACGAGGTGCACGAGCATTTCCATGCATTTTCAAGAACTTTCTTGGCAGTCCATCACTGCCACAGCCAGTATCACCACAATGTGAAAGCACTTTAAGAACATCTTCTATAGTAAATTCAATATAATTATATTTACTATTTTTAAATTCGCATTTAAAATTAGTAGTCGACATGTAGACAGATAGAAAATAACTATTAAATAAGATTGCTATATCAGTGTTTTTATAAGCCACATCATTTTTCCATAACATTGGATTTGGTAATTTTGAATACTGCAGGGAATTAATAAGTTTATAGAAAGCATTTGTTTTATCAGTAAATTGTTCAATGTAAATAATTCTATTTAATTGAATGGAAGTTAATAGGTTAATAAATTTCTCAGTGCATTGAATTTGATGTTGAAGAACGATGTAAATTAGTCTTGCTAATATAGGACGATAAAACATTATGTAGGTGTACTATGTGTGACGAAAAATATTTTGGAAATATTTTTTTACAGATTGTTTGAGAGGTGTATGCTTAGCAATTCTTGTAAGTAATTCACATAGCAATTAAAATATGCAAAAAGTCATAGCATACAAAAACTAAAAAGAATCTCACAAGATAGATGTTTTTACAAACTAAATAAATATAAATAAAACTTTCATGAAATTATAGCATTAGGGTTTTTCAAGCATGGTATTACTATAACAAACTAGCAATTATCCTAAAGCAAAAGTTTAAAGCTGATTTATTTTGGGGTAATAGTTATCCCAAACTAACACTATTGGTGTTTTTGTTGAATCTTGATAAGCAAATTTAGGATGATTCCCATATTGTGCAGACAAAAAGTACTTAAAAATTTGGAATTTCTCAAAATATCAGGTTCTTCCAAATTTGATTTGAGCTCAAAATCTTATTCTAGTTATATAGTAATATAATTTAGTAAATGCTATGAGCGTAAGGAAAATTCATTATAAAATATGGTTATCAAAAATGTTCATATCGACAAATTATATTCTTCCGAGGTATTTTACAAAAAATATTCGGTTGTTTCATCTGGCATGCAGATTAATTTCATTTAACTTTTATTCCCGAATCATTATTATAGAATTTATATTTTAGCCATGCTTTCCTGAAATATACTTTTGCTTAAGAAAATTTGAAAGTATTTTCTAAAAGCTTGCAATTCGTCAATGTTCTTTGTCTCTTCATGTAATGATTTCCAAGTTCGAATAGCGGTATTAATGAATGATTGCTTCAAAACTGTTTTTCTGTATTTCATTCACTTAAAGTGTTTTGATCTAGAATTTTGAATAAAACCAGACATTGAAATAGTATTATATGGTAGTAGTTTCTTGATTAGTTTAAAAAACGTTAATATCTTGTTCAAAATTATTAGCTGTCTTGAGAAACGGATAAACCTAGAAGTAAAGGGCTTATTTCTGGAAGAATTATTCTTTGAAACATTTAAGGGCCATCTTATCTTAATTGGATAACAAGTTTTCTTTAAAAAACATCTTTTAAATCTGTGAATAACACATTTGCATAATTTGAGTAATCATGAAAGACTTTCGACCCGTTGCACTTACCTCTCGTTCCGAAATCCATAGAACATTTAATTAAGCACTGTTTTATCTTTTTTTCAGCCTTATATCGACAGTAGTAAATTTAATCTATCGAAAGAAGAGATCCATTATTCACGCACTTATATGGATATTTGATTACATTACAGTCTTGTGCGAAAAGAATTTCGCGGTCCGAAAAAAACATAAGATCGTTAACAACAAATTGAATTTTAGGCAAATAAATATAACAAAAACTGAGAAGTCTTGTTTGAAGTCGCAAGGGGCGTCAACCTAGTACTTAATAGGGTACCTAGCGTTTTTATAACACTTTCTATTCTTCCTGTAATTTACTAAAAAGTTTCTCTATACATTTATCTGGAATGTTGTGAAATTGCTTCTAAACTATTTTCCATAATTCGTCCAGATTTTAGTAGTTTTTTGTTCTCTGACGCGTTCTTTCAGGTAGCTCTATAAGTTTTCAATTTTTGTCCAATATAGGCAATACCTGATGTTGGAGGATTCTGATGTATTGCTGACTGTCCATTGTATCTTGCACTCTGACCAATATCTTGAGCCCACTATACCAAATAGCGCCAAATACCATTAGGGACTTTTGACGACCTGCTACATTTGACGAGATATATTTCGCCTTGTAGTGGTTCGTTGCTTCTATGGTCCGTCGTACAAATTGAGCCCTACCAGATCTCAGCTCTATTCTAGTTTCATTAGAAAAGACGACCTCCTTCCAGTCCTACAAGGTGTTTTTTCTATGGTGCTTGCACCATCGTATTCGACAAAAGACGTGAGTTTTGTTTAGAAGGGGTTTCCTTTCTGATCTTTTTCCAAAAAGTCCATATTTACTTAAGATCTTTCTTACGGCGGAGTCACTATATTTGTGTTTATCTGCACAGTCGCTTCTTAATTGACTGGATGTCTGTTTTGGGCATAGAAATGCAAGACGTCTCAAATTTTGCTGAGATTTTTCTGTTGACTTTCGAGGGCGCTCCCACAGGTTTCTTGTATTCTGTTCGACCTTCTTCTTTTATGCTTTTATTATTAGCTGAACTCTACGCTGATACAGGGAAGTATGTAGCGCAATGTCGCTCGTTTTATATTTTTCCTTGAGTTTCTGGATAACAAATTTTCGGATCTCTGTGGATGTTCATTTAGCCCCCATTATTTTAAAAACAAAACGTGCAAACAGCAATGTTTTAGACTCAAACGTTAACGCAAAACATCGTTGACCGGTATTTTGCGAGTAAAACATTGACGTGAAATTTGCTACGTTATTTTCGCACAAGACTGTATGTCAAACAGATATAAGTAAGAATTTTTTTATTGAATATTTGTGATTGATTTTACTTCAGCGTTCAACCAAATTAATCAAAAATTTCTTTTTGATATGATGTGTCAAGTGAAATCTCATTATTGGATTATTGATCTAAATATGTCCGCCTTGAAAAATCACCAACAACAAACACGTATTAAAACAGCACTCTCTAATTCTATTATTTACTATCTCAGGCCCCCTTCAAGGCTGCTAACTCACCGACATTATTTTTCTTATCTATACAAACAAATTGACTGCTAAATACCCACTTAGCCTTTTTCTCAAACATGCGGATGATTCTACGCTCATTACAGCAATTCGAACAAGCAGATCCTTTAGAATATTTTGAAGAATTCAAAAATATTGTTGATTATGTAAAATCTTTAGATATGATACTAAATCACAAAAAATGTTGTGAATTGATCATAGATTTTTCACATTTCAGTTCGAATAATCTAACGTACTTTGTTCATACATGGTGTTCTTATCAAAAAAAGTAAATGAAGTCAATATTTTGGGTTATACTTTAACCTCTAAAATATCTCATAAACCTTATATAAATATGCTGATCATGAACGGTAACACTAGGTTATTTGCATTGCAAAAATTAAAATCTTTAGGTGTTACAAAACTATTTCTTAAAAGTTCCATTTTGTCTGTATTGGAACAGCTATCATCTCTATAGCACTTCGCTATTACACATCGTCAAATTTTTTTCTACAATACCATTATGGTATCCATAATATGGTACCATACCATAATCGTAATCTTTCAAATACCTTCCTAACTTAGTATGTAATTTTAACCACAATGCACAAATATTGAAATTTTCTGTTTCCTCAGAATCTCTTCTAATGCCTTCCGCTTAAGTATTATATACCTGTACGTTTTAATGAGTAGCTCCCAATAGAGTTTGAATACGCGTCAATTCAGGTAATTAAAAATGACAAATNATTGAAATTTTCTGTTTCCTCAGAAACTCTTCTAATGCCTTCCGTTTAAGTATTATATACCTGTACGTTTTAATGAGTAGCTCCCAATAGAGTTTGAATACGCGTCAATTCAGGTAATTAAAAATGACAAATTATGCAGAGTGTAGGCTAATTGTGTGATTATTTACGCACAATCAATAATTTCAGGAATTCTGCCCAGAAATAATAACTGTTTTCAGCCTTGATAGCATGGAACGCATTATTGATGTTTTATCAGCGATCTATATTTTCTCCCCAAGCTATTACTCTAGGTGTATAGTGCTCGTAATTTTTGTGCAAATACCCCCATATGCTTCGTGCATACTTGTGTTCAAATACAGTTTTAAGCACTTAAGATTTCAAAGTCGCTTTCTGTGAGTACACTGAGTTGCACGAATTCATCGAGTTCTTTGATATGCTAAGTATTTTCATTCTTTAAATAACCGTTTTTAATCTGAGAGCAATTTTTTACAATATTCTATATACAAAATTAGTCTCCAATATGATTTTGTTCTCAAATCAAGTTTTGCAGGCATTTATTATTTGGTTTTCTAGCTAAAAGACGTTTCTAGCGATTTTAGTTTTTGCAAATATAATCGAAGGACAACAAATTATTATTATAATTAGTGTTGATACAACAATTTGGCACATCTTCTCTTGCTTATATTTGTTAAGAAGTCTATTTCAAATTTAGTAACATTATCATATAATTTTTGCTGTAAATATCACTAAGAATTTATGAAATAAAGAAACGTAGGGTAACTGTAGGGAAAATGGGACACTTAATCATTCAACATGAAATACAATTCACAAAATGTTTTTTGCGGTCATTTTTTAGCAACTAATCCCATATGCGTAAGGAAAAAGAATATAAAGCAATTGTGCAAAAACATCCCTAACGATGAAGTTAATATGGTACAATACACAAAGTTATAAATATTCTAAGGATTACTAAATGTATTTTATCTATTTCTTAAAAAATATTTATTTAAACAACCAAACAGGTAAATACTATGTTAAAGAGGTTGATACAATAACATTAACATAAGACATCTTTCCCTATATTTTGAGAAAATAAAACTTTATTAAAAAATAAAAAAATGAAGGATTTTAACGACAAAGCACGTTCCTTAAAAGTTGTAGCGGAACATAAAATAAGCCAATTGAAACAAGCCCTTAGATATATAATCCATTAAGAACAAGAAATAGTACACTCATGTAATAGCTATTACTGCAAATATTAGTGATTTTGAGTGTCCCATATTACATACGTAATGTTATCTTAAGCAAAAATTCTTTTTTTTTCATATCACAACTAATATACATGTATGATATTTTCCAATAATTAATGACAAGACGCCATTTTATTGCGTGTAGTGTAGCACTTTAAATGCCTCACTGGGATTCCTACTTCATTTAAAAAAAATTACATGTATCGTTTCCTTATATTATGACAAAAAAATCGAAAAATGAACCCACCTTTCCAAAATATCGTCCCTTTTTAATAAATTAAATGTGTTTTATAAAGCAACTTGAAATATTTTTTCGGAGACATCGTCAATCAGTATCAACAAAATGAATTGTAGTAGCACCTACCTCACACTTCAGTTCTATTTCAATGTACTGTCCCATTTTCCCCACATTTACTATACACAAATTTTTTATTTTTATATTTTCTAAGCTTTATCTAGTTTTTTTCACGTCCTTTAAAAAATAATAATATTAATAATAAAAAATGTTAAGAAACATGTAGCAAAACAAGCATGCTACAAATAATTAAGCCGAAGAATGGGTCTTGGAAAAATCGTAGTAGTTGTTCTCTATTTGAACGGTCTATACCAAGCAGTCTTTCTCTAAGGTTTGTTGCACAATATTGCATTCTTTGAATAATAATATAATGGAGAATATTATTCTGTTGCTCGATCATGTTTGTTGACTATCCGACTCAAAAGATTGGCCGATCTCAATATGAACGGCATTCTTCTGAACAGCATCTATCTTTTTCAATGAATGCACAATATTCGACGGATGTCCTGAATATTTTTCAAGGTCAAATTTGAATTTTGTGATTATATGTTAATTTTCAATTCTTTATGACTAGTTTGTAAAAACAACCTTGAATTCTTTGCATGAAATTTTGCAAAATTTCTTAGCGTAAACTTATCAAAACATTAATTACTAATACACCCCAAAGATATTTTGTAATTTTTTTAGATATTGTAAAAAACTTTGAATGTTTATATCTCAAAAAACTAATAATTTTAATAAAAATATCAACAATCTGGCAACACCACGTGATAGAGTAGAGTCGCTTCTTTCATTTTCGGTCTTAGTCCGCAAGCCAACTCTGTCCCATGATCTTGGGCACAACACGCTTCAATTGGTGTGGGAGATTACTGGGGATTATACTATCACTATTTATCAGCACAGTGGTTAAAATGGTCGAAATTTGCGATCTCGAATAACATTTTCTTAGGAAAAATGAAGCTTTTTCAACTGAGCATTTATCTATATATATATATATATATATATATATATATATATATATATATATGTGTGTGTGTGTGTGCAAAATGCTCAGATTTTAAATTTGGTATTTACTGTACTTACTGTCAAACAAAATAATTCGTGAACATATATGCTTGCATATAAATGGAGAGGTTGAGGGGACTTAGTATTTAAGTTACTGTAGATCTTTCTTTCTTAATAAAAATTGATTCTGTGAACTTTGTGATTTTCCATCTCATTAAACTATATTAATGTCTAATGTTGATGCTTTATGTATTTATGAATTAATATAAATTTCGTAATTTAGATTACCATAAAAATATTGATTTTTTTCGAAATTTTCATCTTATGCAAAATTTTCACTAATAACTACCAACTTCAATTGTTTTTGAATTTAATAATTAATTGTGAAAACATTAAATTTATAAAACATTTCAAAATTCCTGTTTGTCCTAAAAAGTACAAATCCTATAAATTTAATCAACGATTACAAAATTATATAAATTTAAATTGACTTAAATAGTTTCAGGATTGGGCTTATTTAGTCTTTCCAATAATTTGTCGATTTCGTTGAATTGCCAAGTCCATTTAGTGTTATATAAGAATTGTCTCATATCAAAGCGATGGTCATCGGGACATGTCTTATCTAGGAATACTGATGGCGTAGCAACAGTCATTTTATGTCGATTAAGAGCGTAATGAATGAAGAACTGTTTGACCTTGTTAGCAATTTCAACCGCTGTCATTTTCTTATCCCATTCCCGCCATAAACTTATAAACATCGAGACTGGTCCAGAAAGATTATTTTTGCGCAACAGCGACATTCTTCCCAGTTCATCATAAGTAAACCCCATATCAATGACATCTTCTTGTGTATTTGGAACAAGTTCAGCACTAGGCACTGCATTCAGTATTTCGTCTAAAATCGGAAAATTCAACTGTTCTCTAGCATATGACACAAAATCCCTGACTCGGTTCTTGGTAAGACTTCCTATTAAATTGAGGTCTGCACTTGAATTGTCATATTTAGTGGTGTAGCCACGTAGACATTCATCAGTGTTTGAACAACCGAGAACTAAAAGACTAGCATCTTCACCATTATGCAGACGATGAAGTTGCG
Source organism: Hofstenia miamia (assembly GCA_900660155.1). NCBI lineage: Eukaryota > Metazoa > Xenacoelomorpha > Acoela > Hofsteniidae > Hofstenia > Hofstenia miamia. Next base: position 1,712,095 of record CABFPE010000006.1, on the reverse strand, counting down.
CAAACATATATGCTAGTATCATTCTGCATCGACTTTGAATGTTTTGCAACGCAATGTCTTCTTGCCGAGAGCCGCCTTTGATTCGATAATTTAATATTCTTTTTGTGAACGTTGTAAAAACTGAAATCATAGCATTAACAACAGGTGTAATGAGAAATGTCTGATGCTGGCTATTCATCTCCTTAGCAAGTTCACTCGCACGCTTTTGACTTGATTTCGAAGAATTATCGCTGCTCATGTAACAAGTAACGAGTAAACGATTTGAAATGCATTTCCAAGAAGTTGGTGTGAAGTTCTCATCGCGAGTCACCCTTCGCAAATCATTAAGAACCAAATTATTTCCACTTTCAACTGCATCGTATATTCGTTTGCACATGAATATTACTATACACGCAGTAGAGGCACTATCTATTCCCCCACTCAGAGGAATAAATACTCCAGGAATGTTACTTTTTCGCAAATAATCCCATAACCACATGGCGGGAACTAAACTTATTTCCATGCTTGGAGTCAGATTATAATTTGGTACATAATTTTGAGTTAGAGGCTGCTTAATGGGTCTACACAAATTGATGTCAACGTAAACACAAGGGATAACATTTGCTATTGATGATGCCTGAACATTTGTGCTACATAGTTGTGCGCGATATCCGCGTACTTCATTCAGATCAAATCCTCCATAAAGGATTTGGCAGTCTTGAAGGGAGTGCATTTCATTACGTGCAGTGACCTTACCGTTCAATGAAAATAGAGTTTCACCATCAAAATATATTCTATCACCATCGCAGCCTTGGACATTTGTGAGACCGTATATTCCACCAACTTTGAATGTTGTAGAGTTTACGAGCATCTCACGCGAAAAACTTTTTCCAATCTAAAGAACTTCGCAATAGAAATATAATTAATACATATGAAATTCTAATTCAGGTACATTAGTCTTCAAGTTTGGTAGCATTTTGATATAGTGAATTCAACCCCAAGCCTATCAGCAAATTTGGGAATTCTGGGATTTGAACACATCTATGGGTAAGTGTGTTTCCTTGCTTGTGGTGAGAATATGTGATAAAAATTATTCACGTTTTATACATAAATAATTGTATTTGAATTTTCTTTACAAGGGAAATATAAAATTACATAATCATATATCTACGTCATGTGATTAAAAAACACAAATACTTGAACATTAAAATATATTAACATTATGTATTTCTATATATATATTGTATGTATATTTATTAATGCCGCACCCACCTATCAAAAATTGCTGTCTTACACATACCCATCCGTATCCAAGAATTAAATTTCTATTAGTGCTAATATTTAATTTATAGAATTTTAATAGAATTTCAGACATAATTCATATCAATTATATATCATTTTTTCACCTAATATTTAAGTTTGTGAAAAAATCATATTTAGGATGCACCTGATGTGCCCGCGAGTAATACCCATACAACCACATCAATGATAATAATAATAATAATATATATATATATATATATATATATATATATATATATATATATATATGTACATTAATGTATTTTTCTTGTTGAAGAATTACTTAATTCTAAAATTAAAATGAATCAATAAAGGCCCTTTATTGATTCATTTTAATTTAGCGGCTAATATGACTCATTAATCTACGCACAAATATAATAAATTTACCTGAAAATGACTACCGCTGCTGTTCAATATGATTTCAGCTCCACCCATGCCTTGCTGTATACCAATGCTTGAACCTACCCATAATTCTTCACATATATCAAATCCAATACATGTGTCATTCGTCTTGATCAATCCACTTCCAAACATACACGTCTTCTGATCATCAATTTGTTGCAATATAGGTGGCAAGTAGAAAGTTTCTAATTGGTTATTAGTTTTCCAAGATGTAAAATGTCTCATTTCTCTATAGTTTCCGTAGTTAGCTAGGGCAATTTTAGGCCGAATGAGAATTAATCTTTTATTATAAAATATTACTCGAGCATTGTGACGTACTCCTCTGTGAACTATTGGCATTCCGATATCTACAACAATATCACGACATTGGTCATCATTCATTAACTTAGCCAAAATTTGAAGTGAATGCCAATCGGTGTCGGGCTCCAGGAAGGAGTCGGCGCAGCAGTAACCAGTTACTTCCAGTTCTGGGCCAAATCTATAGCTCGCACCAGCTTCCTTAGCACGCACAATGCTTTCATGGATAAGCTTATAGTTTCGATCGAAGTCGAGTGCTGTCAAATTTAGAGACACAGCTGCTAAGCAAATTGTTGTCGCCATAATTTCTTGAATGAATAATTCATTTTGTAAATACATTTATACATTTGGCCTGCTATTTGTAAATAATGGAAGTTAATTCATCTTTACCGCCAATAATGTGATAGCCTTTAATTAAATACATTCTAAGTGTGTTTACATTTTGATTACTAAACATAATTTAAGCGGGCTTGGCACTTAAACTTAACGAAATTTAATGAAGTGGCTGGTATTTAAACACTTAGAATTTGTTTAAGAAGCTTTAAGTGATGTAGATCAATAATATTGAAATATTCTTAATATCTTCATAATATTCAGACTATTTCGAAGAACTACTTATGAAGCTGCATAACAGATGATAATTAACTTATCATTTTATTTTTATTTACTTAGATTTAAATGTTGCTTAAGAAAGCGCACACAAGTTATTGTAGTATTTCTTAGATCGCACCTATAATATTCCACTTTTGTAGAAAAAGTAGTTATAGCGATCAATGTAATAGGGTAAATTGGAAATAATTTTAAATCCTCCAATCAAATTTCTAATCCTGACTTATCTAGCTCTAGCAACAAGTTTTATTGTTTGTGGCTTTATGTACATACTGTATATATATATATATATATATATATATATATATATATATGAATGATTAATATTAAAATTTGAGATTCCCTTTGCAACAGTTATTTTCAAACGTTCATGAAAGTATTTAATGAGGAAAAGAAATGAAAAATTGAAATTGAACAGTTTCCTGATTTTGTAGATATGAAAAAATAGCTTGATTAACCTTTAATTTTATCAACTTTTCTAAAGTCTTAAACATATGAACGTGTATTTTAGTTCGCATGTGGCTCTTGATGTAGTTCTGGAAATCAATGGCAGCGTTGAAATTCAATGTTGTCTATAGTATTTGAAGAATATAGTATGAATGAATTGAAATTTTGCTAAAATGTTAAGTTATATTGTTCAAATATCCAATTTAAAATGTGTTTTTGAAATAATACTAAAAATTTTTTAGCAATGTGTTAAATGCTTAAAGATAAAATTAAAAATCGTAAAAATACTAGTTTCATGTCTAAATTTTAGATATACTTTGAAAGTGAACCATTTTGAATTTTTTGCTCGAACTGAGTTTTCAGCAAGTAGAACAATTGCCTACCACTCTACTTCTAGTAGTCTAGCACGATCAATGGAAAGTTTGGCGTTGTTTTTTTCCGAGAAAAACTTCCCGGAACTCATAGCAGAACTTTTGTATTTTGTGTCAGTTCCTATTCATAAATATAGAATCAAACCAAGTGGTTTGAAGAAGCAGCAATTTCCAATAAAAAGACATTTTTGGATGCCCCGCTGTGCAAAATGTAATCAAAACCTAGTGTTCATTTAAAATGATAAGCAGCTTTTGGCTCAGCAACTCTAATGCTTTAAAAATGATCGGTTAGAGTTGCTGACAAACGACAAAAGTCTCAACCTCTTAATGGAATTGGTCCGTTCATATTTTATATATAGTAAAAATGGAAATCGATTGTGTTGTGCAAAAGTTCATAAACTAGGTTTGGTCTACTCATAAAGTTGTCTGATCTGGCATCATCTGGACTTGAAAGTTGATGGATTAGCTAATAGGTTACAATACACCAAATCCGTTAGCTAACTACTATTTTGAAATTAAAATATTACATAAAACAGTAAAATTGGATTAATACTATTACTAAGTACTTTAAGAAAGATAGGAAACTTCTTAGAACTGTAAATATACACATTCAACAAACAAGATCTTTAGTATAATATCAATATTCCTTTGATATTTTAATATTTATTTTATAGTGTGCATTGTACACAATGTTTTTGTAAGTATGTAGCTGTAGCAGTTAATATATTGTTTTAGAAATTTAAACAATGGAAATTTGTAACGATATTTCGTTTATATTTCTTATTTTGACTACATTTAAATTTAATTTGATACATAAAATAAAACCTTTTTCCAGTAGAGGGCTACATCATTTACAAGAATATCAAGAATAGGTTAAAGAATATACTTTACCCAAAGTTCCAAACTCTACTAATGTTTTTCATATTTTCTGTTAGTTTAGCAAAATAGAAATATTAATGTCTTTGTGAAGTATTGCTTAAAAAAATTAGCAATTTTAAATTCACAATATCTGATGGCAGGTGATCACAAATGCAACCACATTAAGTAGACATTCATGTACTGTAGAAAATTATCAGAACATTTACTTGGAAAAATATATATCATACTTACCTTGCTCTGCTCATTTTCCAAGATTTGATACACCGGCTTTACCATGCCAATTGCTCAGCTCTATTCATGTCATAAACATGATTTTATTGTGATTCTATACGCTCTTTTGCATTAGGTGTTGCCATGCTTTGAATGTGCTTGTAATATTAAATGGTGAATTAGGGGGTGTCATATGCTAAAATTGAGAATAAAAATCATTTTGCCAATATATGTTGATCACATTTATTACTTATTTCTATCTAAAATATTAAAAACAGACCACATGGTTTGTTTAGAGTTTATTCATTTATTAAATATCTAATACACGCCATTGAAATCCCCGTGCATAGCATGGGCAGTTTCCTAGTATAAATAATAAATAAAGGCTATCTTTAGACTTCAATAAAGCAAACCTTTCCAGAAATTGTCAAAATATTACAAAAATTTATCGTTGAGAGCGTATAATTTTCTAATTTTTTACAAAATATTCTATTATTAGCTGAAAAGAATTTGCGTTGGAACCTGACGATTTAGCACTCCACCCCTTGCTTTTTTAATAAGTTTGATTAAAAAATTTCTAATATAGAATGTGTATTTTTGTATAAATTTCAAATTTTCCAACTAAAATAGTTTTATACGTTGTATTATGTTCGAACAAGATACTAGCATTAATTTAAGTGACTTCCTTGATAATTCGTCTAGAACTATCGGTACAGTTGAAAAATCAACTGACGCAGATCGCTTAACAAAAAGTAAAACCTTAAGCAATATTGAAGTCAGTGAAAGTTATCAAGATACCTGTTTCAGTGATGACTCCGAAAGTAAGCTTTACAATTCTATTTCACACACTATGTTTAATGAGTACTTTAAAGTGAACTTCGATACATTCATATACAATTTTTTGTGCATTGCCGATTATCAATACCGGTATTTAGTTTTATTCAATAGCATTTGGCCAATTTATTTAGTGCATTAGTGTTTAAAATTGTATTTTAATGAAAATTAGGAAAGTATTATGGTACTTATTTGCATCCCAAATTTTCTGAGTAAACTTGATTCTTGTTCCTACGATTTCGATGAAAGCGATTTTGTAAAATTTCGTCAATGAATATAAATTTATTTGTATAGATGCTATGAATAGCTTTAGATGTATGCCTGAGCTTAGACCACACTTACACCTTACAATGATCATTTGAGTAAATTGAGCTATAGCAAACTTTTTACTGTAGCATTATTCACGTTAAGAATGAAAATTTCAGTGAAAAATGTATATTTTGTTTAAACCATTATATAAGCTGAATCACTAAAAGACATTTGGATGTAGCTTGTAAAAAATTTTTTTAAGCGTTTATCTTTTTGAAGTGATACAGAATTCACAATATAGACTTGTTGTAAGCTTTAACATTACTTATGTTATAATACAAAGTTATACAGAGGCACTGTAGAAGTTCAAATGCATTCAGCGTCCCTATATATACCTTAGATCCTCATGTATAACCTAACATTGTACATAAAGCTTAGTGTGAGGCTTATACACGCATTCTAAGAAATATATCTGTAAACTTCTTACTACGTTCAGGTTAAGGCATCTCTTAGAATGCGCAAAAGCTGGAAATAATTTATTCAATAAGACACTAGGCAATGTCCAGAACGTGCAACTAGGTTAAACCAAGTTTGTTAAATAAATGGAAAAACATATGTGGGCTGGGATAAAATTAGTGTATTAGAATATATATATATATATATATATATATATATACNATTGTTGTTTTTAGATTATACTTCAAATAGATAAAATCATCCATAAAGTTTTAAATTTTCTTATTCTATTCAATTTTGTCCAACTACATACATTTTTTTCATTAAATTTTGATAGACTTTTCGTTCATTTTCATTATTGTTTGCCTCTTCAATTCTAAAATCGCGAAGACCATATATATATATATATATGTATATATAATTTATATAGGTGTTTATCTATGAATGCTTAGCATGCTTGGTTATCCAATCATGTTATAAAAATATGTCTTTTAGTTCTTTTCTATTTTTTTGAAAAAATTTTCCATTTCTAATATCATTTCCTAATCCGTTCCAAATTTCAAAAGCTACCCAATGAAAACTAGGAAGAGGAATACTGCTAAAAATAAATTTACACATTTATTTATTTATTTTAAGCCACATGAAAATTACGTGATATACCTGGTAAATTGCTATATTTTCGTCAGTATTAAGTGCGTGCAAAATGTTTTTAGTTACCAATTAAAAGTTTTTTCTATAAATTTCGACTTTTTGTAGTCAAATTAGTACTGAAAAATGAACATTCATGTAATAATAATTATTATTGAGCAGTTTATTATTTTGACAATTTCATAACAACTCTGAATTGAAGATCAAGTTAAACTCGGACTAGACCACTCTAGAGAATATAATTTAATTTGAACAATTTCTGTCAGAATGCTTACTGCTAGCATAATTATAAAGGTAAATAAGAATTTTATTCGTATATTAACAAAACTATTGTTAAATTTTACTTAGCTTAGATTTCAATGAATTGTTTTGAATAAAACAACAAGAACATGTCATTTTACATGAAGCTCTGTAAAAACTACCAAGAAATTTCCACTTAAACTCTAGGATTAGTTGGCTCTTTGAGAAGTTATTATTAAGTATTAACAAATGCGTCATAACAATCAACGTTTAAATTTAGTAGAATTTATAAACTTTTGCAAATCTTGAGCATTTGTTTTGGCAAAAACAATATTACCTAAAATATATCGTTTTGTTATTTAAATTAAATTTGAAAAGTTCAGATATTATAAAAATATTGTATTAAATAATAATAAATTTTAACTTTAAATTTCTTAACAATAAATATCATTGAAATTTGTTTATCTACATATTACAATTATGAATTTGATTCTATTAGCAATTAATCTGAGACTCTAGACTCATATCTTGCAATAGACTGATATTTTATTAAGACATTTATTCAAAGAAAACTCTAGTTGTTTCTAAGAAATCGAAAAATTGGCAACATTAAGTGCATTTAACAATAAGTGAAATTGAAAAAATGAAACAAATATCATATTATATTTGGAGAAATTTAAAGAATGAATACTTTTGGATACTTAGCTTTTTAAGAGAGATTGAAAGATGGCTTATCACTGAAGTGTGCATCTCATAAAATAAACGACACTTCAAGAATTACTATCTCTATAAGAATGTTACAAATCTTTATAATTACTACAGTAGTAAAAATATAACTTCTTTAAATGTATTTGTTTATCGTGTCATTGTCCTAAAATATTTTAGCATCCCTGAAAAAGCCTGCAATTGTTTATGGTGGATCTTGTCGCGCTGTTTACATTGCTGCTTGCATGGAAGCCAAAATCAAACCATGTAGTTATATTTTAGAACACCTAGGAGATTCTGTGTTGTTAATGAGATATCGGGGACTGTTGCCAAAGGAAATGGGAGCGTTTTCTGAGGCAATAAAAAGAAATACGAAAATCGAAGAACTAGATTTATCATTTAATGGAATTAACAAGAAAGGTTAATATTGCTTTCTACGAAAAATACAAAAATTATTGTTCAAAATCTAAAATCTTTCAATAGTTCTCAAATATCCTTTAATTTAGATTAATAAAATTTATCTACATGTATAGTAGAATCTCTCAACAAAAGCGACACAAACTGCAAAATAGCTCCATCAATAAAATGAATGCAATAATCAATATTTCGTTGTTTATCTTAGAAATACGACAAAGACTTTCCAATTATTTCACTAACTTCCTTATCTTAACTTTGTCACAACATTTATTAGTACAATGAATTACTAAGTATCATTTGCTAATTTAACCTCTGACAGCTTATTTATCTTCTATCTCTATAGCAGAAGTGTATAACTGAGATCATAATATTATGAAAGAATTGCTCAATCTTTTGTGCTTATCCAAACAACATAGCTTAAAGAACATGCTGAGATTTTTACTTAAATTTAGATCATAGCAGTAATTATGGGTAATTTCAATAAATCAAGTTTCCTCAACCGATGCTTTGCGACCATGCGTTCGATAAACATGATATAGAAGTCACAACATCATTCCAAAGCTTTTTTATTTGTTACCAGCCAGAAGTTTCTAATCATGGTGATGATGCAGTAATCATTTCAACGGACAAGGTAGTCCTAATAGACATTGTTCTCTTTCATCACATTGTAAAAGTTTTTTCGCCCAATCCTACCAACGTGCATAGTTTACAATTCATGGAATGTATAATTTTTTACTCCCTTGCTTAAAAAGAAAGCAAAACCTCATCACTAGCTATCCTCATAAGCCTCCTGTCAGAGCTTTCTCTTGTATCCAACAAGATTGTTAATTTGATACCTATATGCTATTGCTACTTAAAAATTGAGGGAATCATAATTTATTTTCGTGAAGAGACATTCTACGATTTCTCAAATTCTCCCATTAGCTTCGCCTTCTCTGTATGGACTGCATTCCATTTCTTCTAGCAGAAGACTTGTAAGTTTATAGCAACTAACATTAAAGTTTTGAAAAAACTATCAGTTGGGTCTCATCCAAATGGTGTCATTCAATATTGAGAAATTTTCACTTACCCCTATAGCTCCGTTGTCTCTGTGCGTACTAGACCTTGCTTCCAGCGTGCTCTTTTACTATTGTAATTAAATACCCTAGCCACAAATTTTCATTTCTCATGGTGTGTTGTGGACATCCCATATTACTAAAAAGCTTGCGTTTGTAATTTTGCAATCAAATATATGGTTAATAATCCCCTCTTGCATGAATAGTGGAAATATGATTAAACTGCAAAAATCAATCCATTTTATCAAATACAAACTAAGACTCTGGGGAGTTAAGGCACATGGAAAAGTTTCAAGGCTACTATATCACGTAGATCGAACCGTGCTATAAGGATGTCGTTTGTGCTTGAGATTGCAGCCAATTGCAAAGTACCTTCAGCGTCTCGATCAAATATCTTAAACACGATGCTTAATGAATTCTTCTTTGCTTAAATCCACATATACTCACCTTTCAATTGCTACTTCAATCGTATAGTTTGCTTGGCAAATTTCATCCCTTCTCCTCTAGCAATAATATATTTGATCCCTACCTTAGAGGCTGGTTAATAATAGACAAATAACTATTTCCAGTTTCTCAGCTGCTGATCAAATGAAATAATTTCATTGTACATTCCTAATGAAATTATAATTCTATTTTGACAATTTAATGTCTATTTTAATGGAATCAATATTATTCTTTGCTTTTAAAAATTCATTATTGGTCTAAATTATGAACTCCAAAATTCTTAAAACAGATGTATCGACAATATTTTTTGAACGAGTAAATAAATAAATATTTATTCTTTCCAATGGAATGTATTTTTCAGAATTTCAAATTTTATTCAAAAAGAGTCAGTGATATTCTATTATATAAAATTTTTATTTTGTAGAAAATATTAATTTATTATAAAGTTTCTTTTTGCACTATTTTGTTCATCACGTTAACTTTTATGTGGGCTGATGAGAAGAAAGCAATATTTAAACAGGAGGCCTATATTTGGTGAATGCACTTGAAACTAATACCTACATTTCACATTTAATCTTAAATGGTAATAAGATCGGCAGCAGTGTGGAACAATTTAGTGGAATTCTTGGTTCAAACGCAAGCTGCAAGGTACTACATCTTGATAACAATTCAATTTTATCATCAAGCTGCTTGAAATTTGCAAAGTCGCTTATTATGAATGAATCAATTATGTCGTTACACTTAAGTGATAATCAGATATTGGAAGCTGGTGCCAAAGCGATTTTCAAGAGTATCAAATCAAATCAGAAACTTATTGATTTAGGTAGACATGCAAATACGTTCATGGTTACAAATAATTTATTTTCCTATATATGCGATCTTCTCTCGTCCTTTATAAATTTTGCAAAATCCCCAATTGTCATAATAGATGAAAATTCATTATTTTAAAAATTGATTAGTTGTGCCATAACTAACAATTAACTTTAATAAAAGTAATTTAGTAAGGAAGGAATATAATTGAAATATTATTTCGTTGTTTAAGAATTACTTTCATTTTAAGCATGAATAACTGTATTTGCGTTCAGACATATCAGGAAACGCTATTCTTTTTAAAGAGGACGCTTCAATTGTAAGCACGTGCTTGGCAACGAATACAACTTTGGAGATTCTTAACTTAAGCAACAACATACTTGGAAGTAAATTTTATAAACCATTAAAGACTGGTCTTCTTAAGAATGACACAATTAGAATGCTAGACATTTCAAATGTAAGACTAACAGAAGAAGACATACCTTTCATTTCATCAATTTTGTCATCACACAAATCACTTAAAATTGTGAGAATGGAAAAAGTTATCATGAAGGAGACTGATTGTTATAAACTAATCCAGAGTGCCATGGTAAGGAATGAAACACTAGAAGTGCTTACAATAACTAATGCTTGCTTCTCAACAGGTAAGATTATCTTAAAATTTGTAAAAGTATGCTTAGCATTGCTTACTTAACATAGAACCTTACTTCGAATGTTAGCTTACCATATACATGTAAATCATTTTGTCAAAAGCGTCGCATGTTGAACTTTGACTTTTAATGAGATAGCTATCTTTGCACAATAACCTTAAGCAGCCTGGGGATTTTTAAAAAATTTTCATGATCCTATAAAAAAATTTTAAACCCTTATAGTTTAAAAACTATTAATGGTCTGCTCAATCTGAAAGCACTGCATGATAGAGGACCCGCGACCTCTGACTTTGCGCACGGCACGTCTCAATGGGTTTGGAAGATCTGTGCACATATTAAAAAACAGTCAAAGTTCCTTGTTGCAATTCTCGATTGTATCTGCTTAATTACCATTCGTTTTTGTATTTGGTATTTTCAAATATTTCAAGAATTGTAATCAAAATTCCCTCATTAATTTGACTCTTGTTATCATTGCTTTAGAAGCGTTTTTCTAAGTTTATTAAAATAGTATTATTGTGTAGAATTCTGATAGTATGACATAAACTGCTATGCTATAGCATTCAAAATGTTCTACAGTTTTAGACAATTTCTTATTGCTAACTAATTTGAAGAGAAAGTCACGATCTTTGTTAGTTATC
>CABFPE010000006.1:1678751-1700432 GCA_900660155.1 Hofstenia miamia | reverse complement strand
AATTCTGATAGTATGACATAAACTGCTATGCTATAGCATTCAAAATGTTCTACAGTTTTAGAAAATTTCTTATTGCTAACTAATTTGAAGAGAAAGTCACGATCTTTGTTAGTTATCATCCACATAACATCAGTGTTAACAGCAACATAAACGTTAAAATTTCAAAATGTTTTCAAAATGTTAGACTTATTTTTAATGGAAAAGTTATATTTGTTAACCCTATATCCACTAGCGTTACTTTAAATTATCAAAGCGCCTTGTCAAAATTTTTAAACAAGCCTGTTGAGAAATATTGAAAGGCTTTGATATTGATTCATCTATAGATTCTTACCATGCCTATGCCCATGGCTACCCTAAAATATTTTGCTTTCTGGAGAAAACCACCTAAGATTCTGAAAAATTCCTACTGAATATAGGGTTAATGAAATAAAGTAGCCGACTTTTGTTTCTAGAAAGCTATCATCAATCCATTCTAAATATTTTTCTAATGAACCATTCAAATATTTGCAAGTACTTGCTATTTAATTATTTCTAAATTTCTTCCAAAAAATTGCAATAAAAAATTATCACAAAGTTCTTATTTATTAAATTTTAGTCTTGGAAAATATTGATAACTCCTCTCAAATATATGAAAGAGTTTCTTCATGTTCATTTAGATTATTACCAGAACTGTTTATTACCTAGAATTCCAGTAAGGGTACATTAAATGATTTCAGAAAAAATGGATAATTAAAGTGTTAAGCAATTCTGTTCTACTAGGCTGATTGCTGGGTTAAAAATATAGAATGCTTAAGTGCACATTTTCTTATATTAAAGCATTATGTATAGTTATGAAATAACATAGTTTATGCATTCAGTTGAGTTGAATATAATTTGCCAACTATTATTTAGCTGAATTTTTGACAAGAAGAAATACGTTTTATTTGAGTACCAATGATAAAAACCGATTTATTCGTTTGCAGAAATTTCTTAATTTTGTGAATAAAGACATATTAGACATTTTCTACAAATTCACTACAACGGAAAACAACATGTACCTTCATAAGTCTGGCATTTTGTCACTTGCAAATATTTCCCAGCAAAATCGATGGCTGGAAGATATGCTTCCCATGAGCATGCAGAAATCAGTTGAAAATCACATTCTTGCCTCAAATCACATAATTGACAAAATCGAAAGAAGAACTATGCTTTTAAAAACTAAATATGATCTACGAGCAGGTCTTATTACAGAAACAGAGATCAGTGAGTTTCTCTGGATGATTTACAAAATTCAGTATTATAAAAGCACTAACACAAAATTCACAAAAGGGGAAAGGAAGCTTGTGCTACAAAACCAAGTGTTACACACATTAGTCATGTTGGGCATTATCCAACATTGCATTGACTTCAACAGAAAATATCTTGATGAAAAGCTGTCAAATTCTGAATGATGTTTTTAATAAATAACAAAGCTGACGTGTTCTGTTTTAATAATATAATGTGCAAGTTCATGTATGCTGTATATACTTACTTTCGCTTGCATAATTCAAACTTTAACAATATTCTGTTGTTGCTTACTTATAAATTTTTTTTGAATATATTTCTGAATTTCTACTGCACTGTTTTGGGCACACAATGTATAGCATCTTAGGGTAGCAGTAAAGTTCAATTATACTTTCACAAAGCAAACCTTTTCAATTCATATTTGAATTATTGTTATAAAGGTTTGAATTGTTGTACAAGAGCATTGGCAATTGTATTAAATTAACTGATTTTGAATATATGCACTAGAAGTAGTCGAAATAGAGTTAATGGAAACGCTGTTGTAGTTTCATTGTTGTAGTTTATACTTTATCCATGTTGTGCTTTGGTCGTTCTATTAATCATGAATTTGGGTATACCACTAAACTTCTGAAGAAATTTGAATCATTTTCATTGCACGCTACTAAATGGAGGAAAATTGTATTTATTATTCAAATAAGTTATGTAAGATTATTAAAATGAATGGTGTTTGGTAAAAGCTCACAACATGCTCTGCAACAAGTGGAATAACTTGTTTAACCGAGGAGGCTTAGTCCCCAACAAACCATCGGGCATGGTTTTACAATTTGGCTTACCTTAGTATATAAGGGGTTTGAAATATACATTCAATTTTTCTATTGAAAAATAGATTTTGAGAATATTTTTAAATCTGGGAAAGTTCTTTAGCAGAGCAATGAGATAATATGTAATAGTAAGATGTTTGAAAAAACATATCTGACAGCAATTGATCGTAGATGATAATGGAAATTTAATATTTGATTCTCTCATTTATGTATGTATTAACTTGGCGAATTTCATATGCAGGAAATTGATAATGATATTTCTCAGATTATGAGGTGAACCTAATTTGTTTCTGTTATTGATTTACTAGAAATTTTCCTAGAAACTACCAATTTTCACGGTGACTTAGCAACACGGTTTAATTAAGTCTTTTAATACGTTTCAGATATGATATAGGATATGACACTGCATGAGGTATTTACGAAATCCGTTAAATAATATTTTTTTAGTGTTTTCAACATAAATTAATATAGTTTCTGGTATTGCAAATCAAACACTAGATTGCTATTTACTGCTTATAGCAATCAGCTGACTGCATAATGTTGTTCTTGAATTACCGTACTTTATGGACTGACGTATACTTCATGGAGATTCACAAACACAATACCGTGAATTTGATTTGATAACTTCGATAATGTGCTGTCTACTCCATGTATCTACTGATTCCATCAAAAATGCTAGTCCAATTGTGTTGCAATTGTATTATGTTAACCTTAAATCAAAAAACGCTGAATGATACTTAAATGGAAAAATCTAACTTTTTCAAGTGTTCGCAAACTGTTATGATGGATTCGCAGACGTTTCCAATCTATCCGTTGACAACCAACCTTGTTTAGAGGCCTTGATTTTGTCTGATTCTCAGCTAATTCATTTAACTAATAAACCTCAAAACAATCTAGCACAGATCGATGCGGTAGCAAATAAGCCCTATTGATAATATACTTCTTAACATCACATCTTTCATCTTTTTATTCTGAAAGATAATTTTAGTAATTATGTCCATACCAGAGATGAAAGTGAGGTGGGTCGAGTTATGGGGTAAGGTGGGTCGGGGCAAGTCGGGGCGGTTATGGAGTGGGAATTTCTGTATCTTTTAGGCAGTGAGGATTCAAAATATTTGGCAGTGGTAGTGTGGTGCCCGCATCTATATATAGAAACCTTATATACACATATATTTCTGCTAATTTAGGTCTATATGCTTTATATTTAATGGAGGTTTAACTGATTTTGAAATGTAGGAAAATAATTTTTGTATTGACAATCCAAAACAATTACTTTATATAAATATATTTGAAAACCATTATTATTTAGATTAGATTCAAGTACAATGCATCATAAAATTTTTCGTCTGAAACGATCCCTATAGGATGTGTAATATATATATATATCCTAAGTGCAAATTGGTTACATCTCATAGCAACTATTGGGATCGTATTACTTACTTGACTAATTACATATCAGTCAATTCTAATATCAACATTTATGATCGTCCTAGCATTGTAAAGAAACAACTTCGTATATTTTTTGAAGATTATGTTATTAATCATTTTAAATTGAACAATTGCTCATGGTTTCTGTCTTGCAATTGCAGTAATTGTAGAGGAGTAAGATCATCTCATAAAAAGAAATAATGTGATAATTATGAACTATATTTTATTTTCAAAAAATTTTGTTTTACTTGTAAATTTAGTTTGTAGCGCTTTATAAAGCGAATTGAAGTCANGTCTGTGGGGGGGGGGGCAGGGCAGTGCAGGTTACAAAAATCTGTCCCACTTCCATCTCTGGTCCATACACATTTTTCTATTATTAAATCTATAAAGTTTGCTGTGCTCTATTTCTTATGTGCCTATGTATATACGTGAATTTTTTCAACTAAAAAATAAACAGTCTAAAAATGCAATCACAAATTCTAACCTAGAATGCAGTATTATTTTTTTAATAGTATAATTTTGAGTATTATTATTTCTCTACCATGTGTCAGCTAGAAGTACACTCGGTGACAATGATATATTAAATTACCGTACCGCAAGGCTTTTTTGGTCAAGTAGCACAGTATAAAAATATTTCACATTAATTCCTCTTATCTGAAAATTATCATCAAACATTTGTTTCTTCGAATCAAGCGAAAAGGAAATTGCCATTTTAAGGTATCATTAAGCAAATTAAACAGCTTTACAAGTAATGACAATTAATGAACTGTCGCATCTATATATATAAACCTTATATACACATATATTTCTGCTAATTTAGGTCTATATGCTTTATATTTAATGGAGGTTTAACTGATTTTGAAATGTAGGAAAATAATTTTTGTATTGACAATCCAAAACAATTACTTTATATAAATATATTTGAAAACCATTATTATTTAGATTAGATTCAAGTACAATGCATCATAAAATTTTTCGTCTGAAACGATCCCTATAGGATGTGTAATATATATATATATCCTAAGTGCAAATTGGTTACATCTCATAGCAACTATTGGGATCGTATTACTTACTTGACTAATTACATATCAGTCAATTCTAATATCAACATTTATGATCGTCCTAGCATTGTAAAGAAACAACTTCGTATATTTTTTGAAGATTATGTTATTAATCATTTTAAATTGAACAATACTTGCTCATGGTTTCTGTCTTGCAATTGCAGTAATTGTAGAGAAGTAAGATCATCTCATAAAAAGAAATAATGTGATAATTATGAACTATATTTTATTTTCAAAAAATTTTGTTTTACTTGTAAATTTAGTTTGTAGCGCTTTATAAAGCGAATTGAAGTCATTTAGTAGTAGTAGTAGTAGTAGTAGTAGTAGTATAGCTTGTGTTATAAACTTATTCCAATTATGTTTAATAAACTAAATAAAGAATTTTATGGCTGATATTTGGTTTTTGCTCAAGCACAGTGTTCATACACCTAACAGTCCATTCAGTTCAGTATTGTTATCCTTGATTTGGAATTAAACTTCAGAAAAATTCCTTTCAAATTAGCAATATCCAAAAAATAACTTACATAGTATATTTTGTGACCGCAAAATATTGAGTAATTTATTTTTTGATAAAATATTATTGCAATACAATATTGCAAATGCCTGAGTGCAATTATATGCAAATAGCCATTTTTCATCAACAACCATTACATCTTCATGCATTTCATTTATAATTCACTGGGAACCTTCCATTTGTTGATATTAATGATCATCTGGTGATATGTGAGGAACCCAATGTACATTCTTTTTTAATATTCAATAAATTGTTTTGCATAATAGATACAACCGCGGAGATGTACTACGAGGATTTTCAGTACAATGCTCTACACCAACAATCGCATTAAATTCTTGAGTTTTAAGTGTTAGATTGAATGAAATATATATGTCAAATATTGTCTAACAATCAATAAATAATCAACCAAACAGACTTCTGTTCATTTAAACATATCAACATTTACTAAATATAGGCCACAGCAGTTCCTATTTAATGTATAAACAGCCTGTATATGCAAATATGATTATAATGGAATTGTTCTTAGCACAACGTCACCACTAATTTTTTCCATGGGCTATAAATAGTTAAACTTGTTTATTATTATCATCATCAGAAATATGTGGAACTTACTTTCTGTAATTTCTCTAGGTTTCCCAAAACAATCTCAATTAGATTTCTATTGAAATAGGTTGGGAATTGAAATCATATCACATTAATAGGACTGTCTAACTGTCTACACTTTTTGGGTGTAATGAAAAATAATCAAATTTTGGTATTGACTCGAAAAATCAAAACCGTAATTGACATTTTAAAAAATCTAAGTAATAGAATTGTGTTTAGCTGAAATTGTGTCGAGAAGAGACAATTTTTATTTGAGTGTTGATGATAGTAATCGGTTTCTTCGTCTGCAGGAATTTCTTAAGAATGTCAAACTAGATATTGTGGACAATTACTTTAAGCGTTATCCGCATGAAGAAATCTACATTAGAAATGAAAAAATAGATGCAATTGTAGAAGTTAGTTTATGGTTGGAGGACTACCCTACTGAGATTATGCTGAAAACGATGGAAAATTGCTTACTAGGATCCAATAATAAATGTGACAGCATAGACAAGAAAACTTTGAAAATGAAAACAAAGTATGAATCAAGAGGAGCAATCTATACTACTCGTGAAATTTCAGATTTTCTATGGATGCTCTACAAATTCGATTCTTATAAATCCAATTTTCTCGCATTTTCAGCCGTGGAACAGCGACGTTTTTGGCAGAGCTCTTTAATGCAGACTCTATTAATTTTACAAATAATTGACAGGATTCCAATCGCAAAAAAACGATAATTAATCTTATTAATATGTACAAACATTTTTAAATATATTTTTAAGCATTTGCTGTACTAAAAGATCTAGAAAGTGTCGTATTGATCAATTTCAAGTACCATTGTTGCCTTCCCAACAGCTTAATTTATATTCTACTAGTAATTTATCATTACGGCGATTTTTTACCTAAATTTTTTACATATTTACTTAAAAACGTAAGTTTTTGACTAAAAAATTGACCTAAATATTTTTTGTGGAATTCATGTATGCTATGCTAAACATAATAACTAGGTTGTAAAAAGCGCCAATATAGAAATACACATTATCCTTAAAAAAAATCCCTTATCCTGAAGCACGTTTTTTAACATTGAGAAAAACCTTCCCACAAGAGCAGGAGAACACTTCGCTTTTTTCTTTTTTTCTGAAATCTATATTCTGTAGGATTTAATTAACCCGTTGCGCCGATTATTTATTAAGTCATATAATATATAGTTTCCAATTTTTTGCCAAGCATCTTAAATTGAGGTTGATTCATGCAAAGACATTTTACAAGTCCAATTCAGTTCAAAGTAATTTGTGAATTGCACTACTTTTTGCGTGGCAGCAGTTCTTGCTCTCTCAACAATGACCACTTTTGTAATGGCCTTCTGTAGTAAATTCATTAACAATCTTTTCCTTGCATGGAAATTATCTGAGTAGTATTTTGAAGATCAAGTTTGTATGGGTTGAAGTGGCTTCTGGATTGATTGTTTAGCTCGTGTTCGATTTCTCACAGTTGCAGCCTTTACTTTTGCCATGGCATTGTTCACTTTCTTTAATGCTAGCATTGTTATGGCAATTGTTTTTCACATAATTGAAGTAGTTCGATAATTGCAGAATGTCTTGCTGCATTCAAAGGAATATTTAATTGAAGCATTGAAGCAACGAAAAGTTTATCCAAGTAATTTTCTCTATGTAGCTCTATGAATTCCTGAATAGATGTTGATGACTGTTGCTTTGAAACATGTTTTGCAAGCTTTCTATGACTTTTTATCATCAGAAGTAACTGGAAATACTTTAGCATATTTTTTTGTTTGCTAAGGCTCTATTGAATTGAGTTCTTTGGCATAGCATACATTGAGGAACTTCAAATGTAATTTATTAATGAACATAGCAGAATGGAATGCCAATTTGCCTAAAGTCCAAGCCAATCAGTGCATAGTAAAATGTTTATTTGAGCAGTGATATCTTCCCATGCTTTTGAAACCAAGAAGTTTATATTTTTAAAAGCTAAGCGAATTGTGAATATGGTTCTAGGCTTATTAAAGGATTTCTCCTCACTAAACTTTGTTTACATTTTAAGTGAAAAAAACATAAATTTTCTCAGATACTCTACTATTAAGAAATGTTGTTAAACTTTTGTATTAGAACGTTTTAAAGGGAATTTTATGAAAAGCATTCATACATTTCTTGTTTTTAAAAAATAGATCTAAAATTTGACCTCAAGAAACATTTCAATTTTTTTTACCTATTTTCAAATTCTGCAAAATTTTGACATTCTTTGACCTGAAAATTTTCAAAATATATATACATAGGCATCAAAACTATTAAATTTATAATTATTTAAAGAAAATATTGATGAATAATTTGTGAATATAATGGTGGTAAACTTTTTGATAATGACAGTGAAATGCCGAAACATGCTAAGTAAATGATGCGTTTCTTTTTAAATTCATACATAAACTCAAGAATTTTAAAATTAACCTTTATTTAAATTTTGACATTTTTTACTTTGTGTCCCTCCTATTTATCATTTAATCAACGGAAATTGTCATTATCCACTACAATCCATTTAATACTATCAAAATTGGGATATTGGCTCATTAGTTATGGTTGATTCTTATTAATAGTGTATGAACATATTTTTAGACATGTTTCTAAATTTAAAAAAAAGTTTCTTGTGATCTTTTCGTTTTCAAAATGCTATGAATGTATCCAAAAGTAAATTTTCACTAAGAGACACCTTATTCAATATAATGATAATACGAAACCGGAACAATTGTTGGCAAAAACCCGGAACAGTAACTACATAGTTAAATTAGTTGCTCTAAGAAAATGTCTTTTTTTAGTTGTAAAATGGCTCTATCATACGTTATGAAGTAAAAAAAGAAGCATCAAATAAATATACTGATACATCATAGTTACAACTTCAAATATAAAAGGAACAATTTACAAACACTCCATCTGTCGTCAAAAATAAAAAAGCACTTGTATACAATTTTTTTAGGCATTTGGACGATGATGAATATCTTCCGCATATATTTCGTATGCATATCACCAACTATTAAAGTTGTCGATTCTAATTGAAATTTATTGATTTTCAATCATATGATTTTTTATTTAATATATAAATATTTTCATTTATTCTGCGTAGAATACCTAACTACTAATTTATGAAACGCATGATGAAATATTTTATTATTCTGAATTTAAAACATGGAGAATTTTATTGCATATATTTTTTGCAGATTTTTTCGAAACCATTTTTATAAACATTAATGCAATAATCAATAACAACATTCAAACAAATTTTGTAAGCATTAGTACATTAACACTAGAACAGCGAGCGCTCTGGGAGAATATATTTACATCTGATGCTTCATATGCGAAAATTATTGAATAGAAACAAAATTTCTACTAACAGCAAATTCAATGAGATTGTCAACATAATAGTGCGTATATATACCTGCTAATGTTTTTGCTGAATAAATAACCAAGCAAACAAAAAAGGCTTATAGGTCATCTTGACGTATCATCGCGCTTCCAGTGCTAATTATATTGAGAATAAACAAGCTGTTGATGTCTTCATACTTTCACACTTTCAAATATAAATGAAACACGTACATTATGTTACACAGTAACTTTAAGTTAATTTTAAGGCATTTGGGATACATTTCAAATCAACATCACTAACTTATTTGTAGTTAACTATGTATTTTATTTAATAACGGATTTTCTAATTTTCAAACTTGTTCTTATACAGACACTGATGCATGCAAGGAAATCTAACGAACAAAATTTAATTGTATTTCACTACTACATGATATTCCAATTTAATTTAAACAAAAACAATTAGGAGAAAAACGCTAAGGGACTTTTTTAAGAGGGAATGAAATCTTTTACTTAAAATATTTCCGACGTAGACGTTGATATTGTGAAAAATAAAATATGCGCTTTCGACATTCAAGGATTTGAAAAATGCCATTAGATTTTTTGTTGTTATAGCGCATTAAAATGAATTTAACAACGCCATTAGATTTTTCCAGACCTTACTAGATAAAATTTTGAACATTTCGTTTTAAAGTTAAAGACACGTGATATAACAATATATTCATATAAGGCCTTACATTTTCTGGACCTTGATTAGGTAATATATTTGAGCATTTAATGTATTTGTAAATGCATCTGCACTTCAAATCTGGCCCACTTCATCATCAAATCTGATCTGATTTAAAATTGTTTAATCGTAATGTCCTGTTATTGAATTATATTTCCCCTTTTCATTTACAATGTATTTCAATGCAACTTATATTTAGGTACTAACATATTCCATAACTTAATCCACAATTTTTTAGGTGTTTTGAAATGGTTGAATTAGTTTCATGTTCTTTTGTTCGTCTGCTTAGTTGCCGACCACAATATCCGAGTGACAAAGAAATAAAGTATTCACAAAACTTTGAACATATATTTAAAATCCACTATCGAGGAATACATACAACAAATCTAATACATCAAATGAGAAAGATCGAATTAATTAAAGAAAACGTAAGATTTGTTTGCAAGATCCACAAACTTCATGCAAAGCTTGGTCTTAAATCAACAACTAGCATGTCCAATAAATCTAATGTAATTTATAAGATTCAATGCACCTGTGGTGAGGATTATATCGGATATTGTGGTCGGCAATTAAGCAGAAGAACAAAAGAACATTAAAGTAATTGAAGCATTTCAAAACACCTTAAAAATTGTGGACTAAGTTATGATGTAAAAATTTTAAAGAATACTGATGCAAAATATCTTAAATTCACTGAAAGCATTCTAATTAGATCATTTCAATCAAGTCTAAATACATAAACTATTGCTACCAATAATTAAGATTTAGCGAAATAAAATATTATTATAAAATCAAGTAAAAATTTGAGGGAATTATTTGTAAAACTGACGATAACTTTGTAAGTCGAAATATATTTGAATGTTTTTGTTAAAATTATTAAAAATCCTTAAAAATGCTCAATTATTATTATATTAAATAAAACAGCTTTTCTAAAAAAGAAATTCAGCAAATTAAAAAACGAGGGGGTTCCGATTATTCGGGACCTTAGAGTAACCTGTTGATATTCTTTAGGATACCATAACATAAGTATTGCAATTTAGAGATTAGTGATCAAAAACTTTTGATTGAACAAACCAATCATAAATCAACAAAACATTTGCCATTGACTTTGCAGAGGTAGAATACAGTAATAATAGACTGTTAGTTTTTCTGTCATTTTTGTATTGCGCCAACCTATGACACATCACATATTTAATCAAGAAAAGCAGTTAAGCAAAGTAATATGGTACTAAACCATAATCCGTCAACGAGATGTTATTTATCAAATAAAAGCAAAATTTATCAAACAACATGGGTGCTGATAAACCTGATTTTGATTTTTTTCTACTGGACCTGCGTTACGATCAAACGCATTGATCACAATGTGGTTTGCTTTGTATTTTTGAGGAATTACAAATTCTATTTGTTGCTACAGCCGAGGAGTACTGTATATCGATCAAATTACAAATTTTGCATATTCCTCACTATAAGAATGCTGCATTGAAATTAAAAGTTCAAGATGGATATACCAGCAGAGCCTATTAATAGCCGAGGAATCTGCTGTTAAGTTCCTCAATATTGGAAAACATGTAAATCAGAAAAAGATGTTATCAACAATATGATAATGAACAACCCTATATATATATATATATATATATGTATATATATATATATATATATATAGTTTCAAACTTGAAAATCGACTGGCAATATTACCTGAAGTGGTATTATGTATAATAATGGTATTTTAAACTTGAAAATCGGGTGCAATATTACCTGAAACAGTATTATGTATAATACCATATACTAATTAAAGTTAAAAGTAAACAGGATATCGTGTTAGGGAAGAGTGGCCACACTCTGCCGACCTGATATAGATAACCTTTTAGAAGAGTTGTATAAGACTAGAGCCCTAATTTAATTAAGAAACAAGAAGCCCTAACTCTTGGGTGCAAGTGGTGAACATAAATGCTAAGTAACATAAACTAAACTCAGTGCATTTCTCATCTCATGCAACTTACGTGAAAGCATTAATAATAAATTTCATTATGAAGGAATAGCAGTGCAGGTGCCCTATCCATATACCTAACCTAGTTAAATGATGACCATTAACCTGATGTCCGCTGAATGGGTGTTCTTTAACAATGCAGTTGAAAAATTAGAAATACATTTTTATAAAAAGTAACAGTTACAAGAAAATAAGCTAAATGACTACTGAGAATAAAGTGAATCAACAATGAATAAATTGCACATATTTATACAAATGAAACTGGTGAAGGAATCAAACAATAGTACACTGTTGCTAACATGAATAAATAGAACAGGTTCTGTACAATAACCTTTTAACCTAACAAAAATACTGCGTAATAATTTAACGGAAATAAATAAGCTAAAATTCCACAGTTCACAAAAGAACTAAATTCCTCAATGTGGCGAAATTAAAATAGATAATTAATGCAGTTATGCCACACGCCCCCCTCTAAACTGGGCTATTTTAGTCCAGGATTTTCACAGTGTCCTGTTGGATGATGTTGTGTCACATATAGTGCCCCACATATACTTTTTTGAATGTATCCATAATGAAATAGACATCTTGAGGTAGGTATTTATTTGTTGATAATTCTGATTTAATATTTTCTACACAGAGTTATTGATTTGGTATCATTTTCTGGTAGAGACCTCATTAACAATGTATCATATAAAAGCCAATTATTGAGCTTGGCAGAGTTAGGAATAATGGCAAGTTCATTGGATTTGCTTTTGCATAATAGTTCTTAAGTTCCATGTGAGATTGGGAATGTTAATGATGGTGACAAAGCAAGGATGTGATGTTCCACTTCTAATTGTTCAAGCATGAGAGTAGTTTTGTTTGTAACATTCTAGAGAGCATTGAGCAGAGGCAGATCTCTGACTGAAATAGCAGCAGTTGTTTGTTGTTGCTGCTGGGGTTCTGCAACAGTATGTTCATCACAGTTCAAATCAAACAAAAAATTTGAATTAGTATAACAGTTTTTGGAAATGTATGTGTTTAGAGTGCACACCCTGTGGGGAGGCAATGTACATGAATGTTTAATAACAATGCTAGGCTAGGTTCCAGGATGGTGAAATTGTTCCTGAAGATATTTGGGGTATACTTTGGATTTCAGTCTGTTTCAACAATAGAGAATTTTATAAATGTTAATTCACAGACCAGGTCACAAAGCCAGAACTGTGATGAACAGCTTGTCCATCTCCTCGACAGAATCACACAACATCTCAAATCTCTCGAATCTGGACAATCTTCTCAACACCCTAATCAGAACGCTCCACCTCATTCTTCAGCTCCCCCAGTCTCTATTTCAACACTTCTGGAAGACACACCATTCACCCCTCACCAATTGCCTGTGGTTGTTGATCAAATCACTAAAGCTCTCACTAGCAGTAAAACACCAAACTGTGATAAGAATGAATTGCAATGCCTCAGATCAATCCTTGCTAGTATAACAGTTTTTGGAAATGTATGTGTTTAGAGTGCACACCCTGTGGGGAGGCAATGTATGTGAAGGTTTAAAAACAACTTTAGAATAGGTCACAGTATCATGAAATTGTTCCTGAAGATATGTATCAGAAATATTTGTGGTAATTGAATGAATTTTTTTTTCATTTGACTTAGGAGTTTTATTGGCTTTCCAATTATCATTATTTAGTTTGGTAATCATTAGATTATCACAATGTCCTGTGTTTTGAACAGTTAGAGTGGGCTGTTCTACAGTTTCAGAGTTTGTAGTGTGGGGGATTTCCTGTAATGGATTGTAGATTTTCTTTGTATATTGCATCAAAGCATTTGCAATTCTCTATTTCCATGAGTACAATTGTTTCTTTAATTTTGCTCAGTTCATCTTTGATGGAAATTAGTATTTTGATGAGTTGCTCATCTAAGAAAATGTTGTCTTTAGGTTAGTGGGCAGTTTGTTTTGGGGTAGTGGCTTTTTGCTTCTGTTGACTTTGTGTGTTTGGTATTTGCTGTTTGCCTGTTAAAGGACTTCAACTGGTATATGTAGCTGGCTTGGTCAAAACTAATAGTTAAGAAAGTATTTAGGGTTTTCTGCAATAATTTGTAAAAAAAAGTTCTGGTTTGGTTACTGCACTGAGAAATGAGATTTTCATCTGCAATCCAGTTGTAAAGGGTTCCATCTCTTCTTTATAGGGTTCAACATCTTCTTGGTGAAAATAAATCCCTCTGACAGTGGTATGGTACTTGTAAAAAAATACTTCAGTGGTATGGTACTTGTAAAAAAATACTTGTACACAGACTTTCTCTTGACATTGATATAGTTAATTGTGAAATAATATGTGTACTCAGAGTGCTGTGGTGGTTTTAATGATAATGTGTACTTAACTCATTTTTAATGTGTACTTAACTCATTCTTATTTGTGATTTGTTTTTAGACTTGTTTAAATAAAGCTGGATTAGCAGTACCCTTGTTTTATCTCCTCTCTCTCAACAATTTATTCAAACAATTCTAATCATGAAATTCAGGCTGGCTGGTCTGCCTACAATCCCTACAACAAAACAGTGGAAATGGTGGAAAACATGCTTTGTAGATGGCTTATCTATCAATAAAATAACAGACAACAACCACAAGCTAACTTATCTTCATTCCCATGCTGGATCAGATTTATTTGCAATTCTTGAACTCACAGCATCTTTTGACAATGCATTAACCATTCTTGACTCTCAATTTCTGAAACCAACTCAAGTTATATTTGTACAACATTAAGTTCTTTTCAGAAATCAGAAGAAAGCATAGCAGAATTTATTAAATGATTATGTATTTTAGTGGGCAATGTGATTGCAAAGAACAAAAAGCAAGCAAACACAGGGATATCTTACTCAGGGATGGACTTGTTTTTGGGTTACAATCTGATATCACCAGAGTGAGATTACTTGAGTTAAGTGATAAAGAAGCTAACCTAAACAAGTGCATCAGTCTTGCAAATGCAATAGAAATGTCTACTGATTTTTCTAATTCACTCAATACAGATACTCTGCCAACAAATTCTTCTTTAACTGCAGCAGCAGAAAAGAAGCCTCAAAATAATCTAAGAAAATACAGTAGTTTTAATTTTGCCAAGTATAGTTTTTGTTGAGAGAAAAAGCACAATCACAACAAGTGCCCTGCAAGAAACTTGCACTGCCTCAAATGTGGCAAATCTGGGCATTGGGCAGCTGTCTGCCATTCAACTATTGCAGCAGTAAAGGAAGGGTCTGATTAAGAGGAAGAACAGTTTGTTGCTGTCCTTTTTGCATCACACAAAAGACAATCAAAAACAATTTATCAAGTTGTAAGAATAGGTGAAAAGGAGAGAGAAGTCAATGCACTTATTGACTCTGGTTCAACTGATTCATAGATAATAAAGAAGATTTGTGAAAAGTTCAGTTTGAAAATTTGTAGTAAACCATCCAAATTGAGGCTTGCCAACAGAGATAGTTTGGACATTATAGGCAACACAGAGATTCTTCTATCGTCAAAAGAAAGGTTTTATACAGTACAATTCTCATCTCAGACGTTTTAATAGGCTTAGACATTTTACAACAACATCAAAGTGTTAAATTCAATTTTCAAGGTGTTCAAGAACCATTAGAGATCACTGCATCTATTGCAGACAAGTGGCATTTGGACTCACTGAAATATCAATGCTTGGGTACATAATACCTTTGGGAGCAGAATGATCTGACACACAAAGATTCACAACCCTAGAGAATTTTCCTCTCCCTGATGACAAAATGAAACTGCACTGGTTAATCAGGTTTTTCACTTACTATGCTAAATGGATTAGAAACTATTCTTATAAGATAAAGCTGTTATTGTAATGCTTACAGCAAGCTTTCTGTCCCATTATCAATGCTGCTGTTACTTCTATTAAAGCACTCAAAAAAGAAATTCACTCAGCTTGCTTATTGATGCCTAGACCAGAAGATGGGAAGCTCATTCTCAAAACAGATGAATTTGCATAGGCTATTGGATCAGTGCTTACTCAGAAGGAATGACCTATAGCATTCTTTTCAAGAACTCTTAATCATTCTGAGAAAATTTATCCTTCTATTGAGAAAGAAAATTTGATGGAATTTTGAGATCATTTCCTGTTACCATCAAAACTGACATGAAGAGTGTAGCATTTGTCTTTTCCAATAATAAATCAAAGATCAAAATTGAGAAACTTCTGTGATGGTGCTTAGAACTCACTGATTATAGATATGACATTCTTTACAAATCTGGGACTGAAAATATTGGTGCCAATGCACTCTCATGAATAGCAGGGGTTGGGGCAAGTCATAATAAGTAACTTTATGACATTCTCTGTGAATTAGCTCATCCAATAGTTTCAAGAATGTGGCAATATATTCACATTCAGAATTTGCCATTCTTGCTGCAAGAAGTGAAGAACATAGTCTTAGGTTGGGAAACTGTTGCAAACTAATCCCAGGTTTGTTAAATCAGAGCCTAGCAAATTAATAAAATCGTCCAAACCCTTCAAAAGATTATTGTTAGACTTTGTTGGAACCAAGACACCAGCTATTGGATTGGGCAACATAATGCTTTTTATTATTATCAATAAGTATAGCAGATTTCCATTCATTTACATGATGAAGGAAGCAACAACAACTGCAATAGTATCTTCTCTGAAAGACCTATTCTCCATTTTTGGTTGTCCAGGCATTGATCCACAGTGATCACAGAAGTCAATTCCAATCCAAAGAATTCCAGCAATTTTGTGTTGAAAATGGAATATCACAATTGAAAACAACACCTTACCATCAAAATGGAAAGAGGCAGAATGAACAATATAACAGAGTAATATGGAAAGCTGTATTATGTTTGTTAGACAAAAGAAAATTATCACCTGATTACTGGGAAGAAGTATTGCCAGAAGCTTTATCTTCTATAAGAACCTTACTGTGTACAGCAACCAATAATACACCTCACCATAGGTTACTACATTATGAAAGAAGAAATTACATTGGTTGTTAATTACCTTTGTGGGTATCACCTGGAGCTTATGTTCTGCTGAGAAATTTTCTTAGAAACAAAAGAGACAACCTTGTCAAGCCTAGTAAAAATAGTAGAAATTGTGAAACATAAGGTCATTTGTTTTGAGTATCCTAATGGCTGCCAGAGTACTATTTCTATAAATGACATTGCTCCAAAAGGAACTGAACATAAGCAAGATTGTAGCATCCACTACCAAGCTTTAAGAGAGAGTAAATTATTCTTTTAAATCATTGTTCCTCATTATGTGCAGGTAGGGATGTACTGATGTTAACTTTGTTTTACTCTGACATGAGATACACTATCATTAACCTTTGTTTAACTTGAAGTAACTTGATACTGTTTAGGTATACCACTCTGTGATTTGGCTATGGCCTCTGGCCAACCCTGATCTCTGAATCAATCCACATGTGCCTCCATCATTGATTGAGTAGTTCAAAGTCTCAGCTCATCAAAGTACTTATGTGTTCCCTATCCTAACTCAGTGCAGCTCTCAATGCTGTTTGTAACTGACTTAAACTCAATTTGTAATGTGTAATTATGATACTTTGCAACCTGGCAATGTCACTAGCTGCTTAATAAATATTACTTCAGCCATTACCAAAAACTATTGGCTTTACTTAATATAGTTAGATAAAGTAAATAATTACTTGCAGCTTCCTACCTTACATTTAAATAACAGTACATGCTCAGTCTATTTATTGGTATATTTATAGGTCACCTAATTTGACAGTATAATATAGATATAACCTACAATAGGCTATCCAGCCTTATCTCTAATGTCAATTATTTAATACATGCAAATGAATGAATCTATAGTCAGCTAAACAGAGAAAAACTCCTATTCATATACCTAACCTAAATGCAGGTTTGTGGCTTGGATCAAGGAGCCTCAAATCACTCCCAATGTGTGCCCAAGCCACTACTATTGCATTTACTGTTTAGCTTGACATGATTTATAGAGAAGCAAATGGAATGAAATCTAAAGATAAGATTTTCAAAGAATTTACTTCAACAATTTCCAAATTGATTTCAGCTCTATTTATACTCTAATTCAAAAAGTACCTGTCATTCAAAATTTGAATTTAATTTGTCTGCCAAAATGGCTTTTAAATTTCTTTGAAATGGACTAATTTTGTATATATTGGTGTGATATTTACAAAAAAAGGTGTACCAGGCTCTGAAATTTATTAGTTTTTCCTTAATTTGATTTTTATTTTCACAATCCCATTACCCAAATTTCATTTTTATGATGTCACTTCAGTGTAAACAAATTTGATAACATGTTTATTTCAATATCTTTTACTTTATACTCTACATGTTATCAAATTTGTTTACACTGAAGTGACATCATAAAAATGAAATTTCCGTAATGGGATTATGAAAATAAAAATCAATTTAAAGAAAAACTAATAAATTTCAGGGTCTGGTACATCTTTTTTTGTAAATATCACTCAAATATATACAAAATTAGACCATTTCAAAAAAATTTAAAATTTTGTGAATATCCCCCATTTGTCTTCCAAAATGGCTAAAAATAATGGAAGCAATTTTGCCCCCTTCATTTAGTCAAATTATTCAATAACAAGTACTAATTTGCTATTTTATTTCTTAGTTGCATTTACAAAAATAATGATGATAAATAAACTTAAATTGTTCTTAATCAATAAATCATAACTTGATCTTAATACTGACTAATCCTTTGATCTTCTCTTCTTTAGCAGCACTATTTTTTGGATTATGCTACAAGATGTTTTCATAAATGTCCCTAAAGAAGAGCCTAGAATCTCTGATTTGCAACATTATCAACCTATGGATGTATTGCATGAACCTGTTATTAGTGATCACCAAGAAGGTTCACCTAACAATGAAGAGGAAACTTTTACTCAATCAGATGTTACCAACAATCCACTAACATCTCCATCTGAATGTGGAAATAGTATTAGTGATTCCAATTATCAGAATGAAGAAGTTGTTTTAAACAAAGAAGCCTTTCATTGACCTTTAATGACCTCCAACATGAAGATGAAACTGTCTGTCCTAAGGTTTGCTGATCTACCAGGACCAGAAAACACCTGATTTGCTTTGCTGATTATACAGCAGACTTTTAAATGAAGGGAGAGTGTAATGATAATGTGTACTTAACTTATTTTTAATGTGTACTTAACTCATTCTTAGTTGTCATTTGTTTTTAGACTTATTTGAATAAAGCTGGAATAGCAGTACCCTTGTTTTATCTCCTCTATCTCACAACAGTGGTAATTATGTGGCACTGGTGGTTAAGATAATAAATGAAAAAAGGATTTGCTGAGAATAAGTGCTGATCCAAAAATGAATAAATCACACATATTTATGCAAATGAAACTGGTAAAAGAATCAGACAATAGTACACTGTTGCTAACATGAATAAATAAAACAGGTTCTGTACATTAACCTTTTAAGCTAACAAAAAATGCTGTGCAATAATTTAGTGGAAATAATTAAGTTAAAATTGCACAGTTTACAAAAGAGCTAATTTTCTTGAAATTGAAATTGATAATTGATGCAGTTATACCACAATAGTATAATAATGTTTATTGTAGCTTCATCCAAAAGAACTAAGCTGCAAACAAAGATTAACATTGAATGATTAATAGTGATCAGAATTATGATTGTAAAATTTAGTTAATTATCTTATTTATTTTGTAAGATGCAACTAAGTCACAATATTGCACACTCTAAGAAAATTACTGTAGCCAATTAAGTAATTTTTGACCAATTGTAACAAGCGAAATTATGCTTGCATAAAAACAGCCATATTGGCAGAAGATTTATTTGAAATTCAAAATCAGCAGGTACTTTACAACTTTTAAATAAATAGCTGAGAACTTAAGAGAAATTTGATGAACAATAAATTCTTCGGAGTTTATTTTATTTTCATTCTTCATTTATCTGGTTTGATTATTTAAAAAAATGTGCAGCCCTGCAAGTTGTGTCAAGTAGTGGCTGGATTCCATCATGGGATTGATTTGAAGGGTCCTTGTGCCAGTCATGAAACTGCACTTATGTTACGGTTAGGAGTTTTTCGATTCTTGCTTAGTCTGACCATCGATCTATACATGTATGAAATAATAGATGCTTGAAATGACCTGATAGTCGAACCCTAGGAATATATATCTATTCTTAATAGTAGGAGACTTGACTATAATCGACCGAATAAATGACCTTACATGTACCATTATTAAATGTAAGTATAGGAAACTGCAATCTATTAATTAATTTACAAAGCCAGTAATTTTATGGTAATGGCTACTTTAATATTATTTAAATGCAGTTAGTGTCAATGCCCGGTTGCTTTACTTAATCAAACCAACAAACACTTTACAAAATTGAGTTTAAGTCAGTTACAACTTGACATGAGTACACGCACTGAGCTAAAATAAGGTACACATAATTAGTCATCGTTGAGCTGAGATGGTGCAGTGGATTCGGTCAATCGTTCATGAAGGAGAAGAACTGTGATGTGGAGATCGGCTTTGGGCAGTAGCCCACAGATGATTCAAAGAGGAAACGTCACACTGCTTTGTCACCTAAATAGTGATGATTAGTACTCGATTAAACTAACTAGTTAAGTAGAGAGGAAAAGTTTGGTGGTTCACCAATGTAGTAACTCCTCACCCGCAATTTACTGAGTGGTATTTATTAGCAATAATACACAGTGCAAATAGGCCAGGTGGAGAATGTTACATGGCGACCATGACAAATAAGAACAAAGTTAATGGAGAGGAAACACACAGTGATACTCTTTCAAAACTCTGAGACAACTCAAAGGAAAAGGAAAAAGGAAGCAATAGAGCAGCAAATGGAAATACAAAGTCAGCAAAGGCAGAAAATCTTAACCACAACAAGTGCAAACTGGATTCTTGAATCGTAACCAAACTGGAAAGCAACTATGACATCAAGAAATAATGACAAACAACAAAAGTAAGAGAGGAAGCGCAAAGAAAGCGATTCTGAAAACCACCACCCCCATGGCAACATGATCGTCATCATACCCAAGGAATTCCGAAGCAACCCAAACCCCAGAGTCAATAGGACAGGAATCCTCTTCTGAACCAGGAACCCCAGAGATTCTGGAAATTTTGAGAAAAAATAATGAAACAGAGAAACTCTTATGAGAAGAAATTGGTTTTCTAACAAAAATGATAGAAGACATCGAGCTAGCAAGTGTGGAAACAATCAGAAATATCCAAGTTGACATGGATACCAGACTAATTGAGCAAAGTGAAGTATTCCAGAACAAGATTAAGGCACTCACGAAGCAACTAACACAATCAAATAGTAGATTTCTGGAACAAAATCAGCTCCTGCAAGAAAAGAATAATGTATTAGAGATAACAAACCAGCAGCTAATACAAGACAATGATATACAAGCCGCAGAGATAACACAACTGAAGAGTAAAATAATTCGACTTGAAACAAGCAAGAATGAACAGCCAGCACAATCACAACAGGACTTGCTGGAAGTAGAGAATAGACAACTGATCAAAAAGACAAAGATTTGAGGCAAGAAGAAATAGCTCAATTAAAAGACAAACTGAGACTATTACAACTGACCAAAGAAGAACAAGACAAAATACAGTCCCACAACTTTCAGTTTGTAGGTAGAAAAGAACGCAAACTACAAGCTTCACCACTGCATGATCACCTATCGGAAGATTCTTTGGACAATGAGAATGAGGTGGAGAAAAAGAAATTCATAGATGAGATCACAAAGGCAATAACCACACAATTGCGAAAAGAAGAAGGGACAACAAAAAACATGAAACCCAAATACAGCAACTCAATACTAAACCAGGAAGTGGGAAACAACATGATCACTTGTAAAGCCACATTACCAAAATTTAATGGCAGAGTAGATGGTTACAACCCAA
>CABFPE010000006.1:1627403-1667687 GCA_900660155.1 Hofstenia miamia | reverse complement strand
TAATTAATGCAGTTATGCCACACGCCCCCCTCTAAACTGGGCTATTTTAATCCAGGATTTTCACAGTGTCCTGTTCGATGATGTTGTGTCACATATAGTGCCCCACATATACTTTTTTGAATGTATCCATAATGAAATAGACATCTTGAGGTAGGTATTTATTTGTTGATAATTCTGATTTAATATTTTCTACACAGAGTTATTGATTTGGTATCATTTTCTGGTAGAGACCTCATTAACAATGTATCATATAAAAGCCAATTATTGAGCTTGGCAGAGTTAGGAATAATGGCAAGTTCATTGGATTTGATTTTGCATAATAGTTCTCACATTCCATGTGAGATTGGGAATGTTAATGATGGCAACAAAGTAAGGATGTGATGTTCCACTTTTAACTGTTCAAGCATGAGAGTAGTTTTGTTTGTAACATTCTAGAGAGCATTGAGCAGAGGCAGATCTCTGACTGAAATAGCAGCAGTTGTTTGTTGTTGCTGCTGGGGTTCTGCAACAGTATGTTCATCACAGTTCAAATCAAACAAAAAATTTGAATTAGTATAACAGTTTTTGGAAATGTATGTGTTTAGAGTGCACACCCTGTGGGGAGGCAATGTACATGAATGTTTAATAACAATGCTAGGCTAGGTTCCAGGATGGTGAAATTGTTCCTGAAGATATTTGGGGTATACTTTGGATTTCAGTCTGTTTCAACAATAGAGAATTTTATAAATGTTAATTCACAGACCAGGTCACAAAGCCAGAACTGTGATGAACAGCTTGTCCATCTCCTCGACAGAATCACACAACATCTCAAATCTCTCGAATCTGGACAATCTTCTCAACACCCTAATCAGAACGCTCCACCTCATTCTTCAGCTCCCCCAGTCTCTATTTCAACACTTCTGGAAGACACACCATTCACCCCTCACCAATTGCCTGTGGTTGTTGATCAAATCACTAAAGCTCTCACTAGCAGTAAAACACCAAACTGTGATAAGAATGAATTGCAATGCCTCAGATCAATCCTTGCTGAATATGATGTACTCTCCAGTAACCTGCAGTCCATTATCACACAACATATCAGTTCTGTTGGCAGCAGCTAATTATGGATGGAATGCCACACTTCAGAATACAGCCGACAATCAGCTGCAGTCCATCAGAATCCTGCACCTCATTCCTTTGAACCCTCTTTGGTACCCCTCTCAGCACTCGCCATTTAATGCCTTCTCATCTCAGTCACAATTTAAGCAGCCTTATGGAAGATCCAGATTTTGAACAAATCAATGATGTTAGCTCTTTACATGTCTCTTTACCAGATTCTCTCACAATCCCTACATTATCTTCATTCCAGTCTCCAGCAGTTCCTCTTTCTAATGTGTCTTCTGTGTTTCCTAGTTCTCAAATGGACAACACTCTGCAGTTCACTCCTGATCCAGTCCAGGCATCAACTCCTGTCTTACACAATTACTAACAGGATTCTTCTCTTTTGGCAGTCTTGCAGGTATTACAGCCTCAGCTTTTTCAGCCACCTTGCCTTCAAGAAGTAGATGTCATGGGTCTCAACTTTCAACTTCCAGACTCAGTGGTTCCATGTTTTAGAACTTTTCTTTCTCTTATCTCTCATTTACACATGGATGATATTTGTCAGTTACTCAATGAATTTGCACTCCAAGCTACTTTGCATTCTCAAGTCCAGCACCCCCAGCAGAATTGGATCAATATTTTGTCTGGCATCACATTAACCACATCTCAGTTGGCAGCACTTGCAGATCAGGCAGCCACAGCACTACTGGACCAAGCAGCTGGTTCAGCACTCCCAGAACAGGCAGCCAGGCAAGAAGAACATTCTATCTTATCTGGTATTACAATGACAAGTGAACAACTGGCAGAGTTTTTGCAGCCTTCACAAGCTACAGAAGTACCTGATTTTGTGGGTAATTCCCAAGGAACTATCATTGCCAAACCTTTGGATCCAGATCCCCAGTACGTATTCCACTCAGCAGAAGTAGATTGGCCATCGTTCCAGTCAGAATTCCGTGTTCCGCAGAGGATTATGCACTTACTAACAGTCTCTATCTTGTTATCTTGTATGCAACCTACCATGTTCAAACGTCCTATTACATTACCATCTAAACTTCATTCATTACACACAGACTGAATCATTGCAGCCTTGGAGAAAGCACAGGTTATCAGTTTAGCACTGTGAAGGTCATTATTCCAAGCCAGAGCATTCTTTGTTCCTAAAGCCAATGGAAAACTCAGGATGGTGGTCAAATATTCATTCCTTACACCACTTACAAGCCTGATTAGATTCCACCTTCTGTCAGTCATTAAAGTTTTGAAGAAGAACACGCCTCTAAGTGACTACATTTTGCTGCAATTTCATCTTAAAAGTGCGTTCTACCACATCCCTGTCTTGCAGAAACACAAGTATCATACCACCTTTATCACTCATAATTCTAAACATTATATCTTCAAGAAGGCACCAATGGGGCTCTCCTACAGCATTGCTCTGTGTCAGTTACTTTCTAATGCAATACTCTACCCCTTTCACAAAATTGGATTTATATCATAGGCGCACATTGATAATCTACTTATAGTCTTACCCTTCTCTGCAGTGCATGTAGTCAACACTTGGATGCAGAAATTAGCTCAACTCAACATTTCAGTGGTAGAAGTCAAGTCATCCCATGGTCTACAAGTCATGCAATACTTGGGCTTCATTTTCAATGTGAAAAGATCTCTTATCTCAGTTACTCTGCAATTGTCACAGATGGTCCAACTCATTGGAGAACTTCAATTTTGTATAATCTTCACCATAAAGACTTTAACATAGCACATAAAGTCATGATGGCAATGGTCAGAGCAGCTACTTTTATTACGTCATGGGCTCCCTTCACATTTCCCTCTACTGGTAATATATGGTATACAGATGCTTCCTTGTACTATTTAGGGATAGTTTGTCCAGATGAAGCAGAATTCTCCTTTCGTTCCACATCATTTCCCCACATCTTCAGGAAGGAACTTCAAGCATTTTTGATAGCAGCCAACATGGCATCTCCTGGTGACACCATACTTATGGATTCATGGCCCTTAGCACATGCATTAAGGTCAGGATGTCTCAAAGGAGGAACTTACTTGGAAAGTATTCTCATGACACTCTTGGTTTTCTCTAAATATTTGCTCATTTTCTGGATAGAGTCAGCTCTTAATCTCACAGATGGACCTTCCCTCCTTTAATTTTTCCTACATAGACTTATTATTTGTTATTAAAGTGCAGTTTAGATGATAATTTTTAGTACGTTTCACCAACAATTGTAAAATGTATACACATCCTTTGCTTATGCTCTCATTTATTTTGGCATAAATACTGACATTTTGTAAATATTTTAGTTCGAAAATTGTAGTTGGAAAATAAAAATCATGTGTAACAATTTAATGGAAATTGTTAAGCTACAAAAGAACTAAATTCATCAATGTTGAAATTAAAATAGTTAATTGATGCAGTTATGCCACATTAGTTATAAGCAAAATTATACTGCTTTACATAAGAAAATCAGGTTCCAACATTAACTTGAGCAGTGCAAATTCTACAAACAAACTACTAAGTATGACATAAAAATACATTAAGAGAACTGTAACAAAAAATTCAAATTAAAGAAAAATAACAATTTTTTTCAAGTGGGAACATTGTTTTTTGTAATGGCAATATTGAATTCTATTTGGCAATATTGATTTTAATTTACCTGATCCATTATTTTTTAACTGTGTAAAATAGCCACCTCTTGAAGTTCACTACAGTACACACAACACTATCTGATTCATGGCATGTCCAATTTGCCCCAGTTTACCTTAATTGTAGCACATTTCAAATTACATCAGGTGTATATAAGTATGAGTATTTTTTATATAAATTTCACAAGTTCTTGTATTTCTTATAAAGATATAATATATAAAAGAAATTTGGATTTTAGCAGTTCTTTGATTCAATAATAATACTGACTTAAATTCTTAAATAAGTAATGGTGATTTATCATTACACAAAATATTTCTTGCTATGGAATATTTCTGTAATGAGATGGTGTGCAAAATTTGATTTCATGTGCTATCTTAATACATGACATAAAAAATATTTTTAATAATTGCTCAAAATTGGCCTGCATTTTTAAACTGTCATACAGTCTTGAAATCTTTCTGCATTGTGAAGCAATACACATTGTAGTGCTGCCTTTCTTTAAAGGAAATGTTTGCTAGATATTTTGGGCAATTTGCATGTTATTTGCCCATATATTTTCTTGAGAAGTCATTGAAAAAAATATTTCAGCAATTTCTCTAAATTGGTCTGCATTTTTTGCCATCACAAAGTCAGACCAATTTAGAGAAATCTCTAAAAACTCTTTTTTCTATTACTACTCAAGAAAATATATAGGGGTGAATAAAATTCAAATTGCCCCAAAATCTAGCAAACATTTCCTTTAAAGAAAGGCAGCACTACAATGTGTAATGCTTCATGATGCAGCAAGATTTTGTGAAGAGCATGATTTTTCAGACTCTCATTGTTAGTATTTTGAAAAAGAGATAATGTCAAAAAGAAATAACAATGACATTGGTGAAATGTGATGAAGTAAATATGCTCAAGGGAAAGGAGATGACTGCAATGAATTTTAAAGATTCTTTCAATTAGTTTGAGAATTTCATATTTTAGTCCCATTCTCAAAAAATATATATTTCAAGATTCAGCTTAAATCTTGATGAGTCTGTTATTGGTATTGTATGAAATTTTTAAAGATCAACCCTTGAAGGCATTTTGTGCATATAAATAATTTTTAAAATTAATAATAACTTTTAGCTTGCTTTAAATTATTTTTAGTTTGTCTAAAGTTTTGTAAACTTCTATTTTCATAGAAGTCTTGAGTCTCATTGTCTCACTGAAAAAAGTCTTACTTCTCATCTCAAAAATATAAGTCTCAGTCTCAGCCTTGTCTCAAACTCCCTGGAGGAGACTGATGAAAAATTTACTCATTTGCTGATAATTTGCAGTGAAAATAAGTCACAATTGATTCACTGGTTATAATGTAAGATTGAATGTACCATTTTGCTGAGGTTCACAGCAAATAGTTACAGATTATGCTCTTTTGATATTTTGCAAATTTTGTAAAATAACAGAAATTCCATTTTGTATTCTATCATTCTGAGACTTGTAGACAATGATCTCATCATTCATGAAGTATTTATTAAAATTGACATATTTGATAAATTTGATATAGACAAGCTGACAAAAACAATTTCAGCCTCTCTGCTCTATAAGAATTTTTCTATACACATTTGTCACAACAAGTGTTAAAAACCCTTACAATTGTTATAATGGAGAGAAACAAAGAGTATCAAAAACTGAATATATACACTACTATAGATACATATAAAACTTAGCAGTTAGAAATACTGTAAAATAGTTGAAAATCAGTTTTGTTGATTTGGATGCAATGTACAAGATGTTGAAACTTGTGTCATATTCTCTGAAACTTGATACTCAGTTTGAAAAAAGCAGAATCAAGAACTTGCATTTGATTTCTTGTTTACCAGAGCAACAATCTGAAGAATGCCTTTAACAACAATGTTGCTTATGGATGATTTAGGCAAAACAGCTGCAACATGGAGTTTAGTTAAGTTATAACCAGACTCACAGTTAAAATATTATCAAAATTGAGAGGGAATGAAAAATTTGGTAATTACATTAAATCCTAAAAATTAAAATGCCAATGAAAGAAATAACCAAATATTTATGACATAAAAGACCACACAAATAAAACACCAAAAAATAAAATCCCAACTAAATATAATGACATAGCTAAATAAAATACCAAATAATTTTAATACCAAAATTGAAAATCACAACAATTAAAATACCAAATTTGAAAATCCCAAAG
This sequence comes from Hofstenia miamia, assembly GCA_900660155.1. Lineage (NCBI taxonomy): Eukaryota > Metazoa > Xenacoelomorpha > Acoela > Hofsteniidae > Hofstenia > Hofstenia miamia. The sequence goes on along the minus strand of CABFPE010000006.1, from coordinate 1,661,763 downwards.
AATTAAAATACCAAAATTGCAGGATCCCTAAGAATATAAATATCAAATTGAGGCAGTCAAATTCAAATGTGGAACTCCAATCAGAGTGTCGTTTATAGAATTTGGTTGTGCTAAATAATAACACAGTACATGAGGGTGTAATTTCAAATTATTTAATGATCTTTGCATTTGAATCAAATTACATAGAGTGCAATATATATTTATTGTGTACAGAGAGTACTATTTAATCAAAAATTATTGACTTGCGTAAATATACTTTTATAGTAAAATATATTTATTTTTTATGACTTGTTTTAAAAGCTGTCATGCTTAACTGGCAAAATTAAAATTCTAATCAGCCTCATTCAGTGGCACCCTTATTTTCCCCTTATTTTCTGATGATTCTACTCTTGACCAATCAAATTCCTCAGAGCATGAAATTTCTTTTGACATAAATTTGAGCTACCCTCTTGTAACCATTTATTTGGGATTTTATCTTTTGCTATAATGATTAGTTGGCATTTAAATGTTTTGTTATTATATTTCTTTGGTAATTTAATTTTGGTGTTTTAATTTTTGGCCTTCTCTTTCAAAATCCTGTATTTGATATAAACCAACAAAAGTTGTAAGTCTGAAATTGAGTAAAATCACTTTATGGGATTTAGGATACCCATATGATGCAGTATTAGGTAATCACTTAGTTACTACATAATAAAGAATTGTATTTAATGATTGCACACCAAATATAGTATAAACATTATGATTCAAAACAAATTTAAATAGTTTTTGTCTCTCTTGAAAAGTTAAGTTTTCAGAGATACAACTTTTTGGAATCCCACCAACAGTATATACTTTGAAATCTTTTATCAATTGATAAACTGGGCTAATGACCAGTTTTCTGAGATTGGATATAAAGTGCACTTAAATTTTGATTATTTAATAATGAACTAAATTTTGCAAAGCAATTCAATTTGAAGGTTATTGTGAAGAATTCAGTGAAATTTCAAATAGAAAAACTGAGGACTGAGTTAAGAAGCAAAATGTATCAATCAGATATATTTCTGTGAACCTTATGTCTGCAATGTTATCAATTGATTCTGATATTGTGATTCTATTAATGATACTTCTAATGATTCCAGCTACAATTCAACAAGTGCAAAGACATTTTGTAAAATATAAACTTATTGTACAGTGACTGAAGTGAAACTGAAAATCTCATCACTTTTCAAAAACATGGATAAATGAGATGCTTCACCCCTAATGAAATAGAAAATGAGTTTGTTACTGAAAATGATTTGTATATTTGGGAAGCTTCTATATCAATCATGTCATCATTGATTATGTGTAGTGCTCTGTCATATTATAATTATGTTTCATGAATTACATTATTATATATTCCTGCTCTTTTCTTCTACTTATTCAAATTGGTGAGTACTTTTTATCAACATATGAAATCTTCAAACTGACATAGGGAACCTTGAGATCAGCATAGCAAATCATTATGACAATATGAACAAAAATTTAGCATGAATAAGGTATACATATCAATTATATCAAAAGAGACATCAAAATTTAGTTTTAGCAGTTGTTTATTGAGTTATAATCTAGCCAAAATGATAAAATATTATCTTTGATTTCATAACAAAAACTCAGATAAATATTTTAATGTACATATGAGAAAATTTTAAATGACCCATCTAATGTTATAATTTTTCATACCTCATTCATGCTAAATTTTTGTTCATATTGTCATAAGGTTCCCTATGTAGGTTTCAAGATTTCGTATGTTGATAAAAAGTACCAACCATTCAAAATATGTGGCTAGCCCACTTTTCAAAAGCCAACTATATAGCTCTGATGAAATGAACTTTGATATAGAATGTCCTAGAACTTTACTGCAATCCAACATTTAAACAACTTTTTAATTTTTCAAACATTAATCTCATATATTATTGTGTTTGTGTATATTGAATGTATTATGCACTGGTGCTTGGAAGTGAAGCTTGAAAATGTTGCTCATATCTCTGAGAGTTTCACATTTTCATTATTTATGCATGTAAAAATTCAAATATTAATAAATGATTAAATTGTAATCCTAAGGAAACATGAGAATTTCCTATTTCTACTTTGAGTAATATCTCTAACCCCTTACTATTATTTTATATCATGTATAGTCACAGATTTAAGATTCCCAAACTAGATGTATTAATTTTGGATTAGGTAAATGACATCATTAACACTAATAAAATTACAATTATATTTCCTAAAAAAGTGATGTTGTTCCATTTACTTCAAATCTAGGATTCTGTGCTAAAACAAAATGTCATGCAAATATTGTAAAATCACTTTTGCTTGAACATTTAGTTTGCCATTAAGTGACATATTATGGCTGTAGTAGATATGCATGCAGAATACGCAGGGGGTAACATGCAGAATTTTACCCTCTTAGATCTTCATTATTAGCCATTTCCTGCATAAAAATTTTTTGTACAAAGTTGAAGAACTTATAAATCAGCCCTAAAACATTTATTAGCAATGAAATATTTCAATATTTTGACAGTTTCTTGCTTGCATCTGCTTCTAGTTACTTGTTTTGATCATGAATAGAATAACCCCCGTCACAAAATCCTAACCTACAAACCTACATGCATGTTTATATGATTGCATTTTTATAAATGAAGTTTTACAAAATTGACTTAGACAAATATTATTTAAAATTTTTTGCCTGTTTTGAATTGGATGAAGTTTAGCTTAACCAAAACATACGTAAAAGCGGCTTATGATTTAAATTCTAACACATGTAATTTAATTTATTTTCCTCATCAATATTCTTTAATTTTTTGTGTATTCGTGCTCGGAGTTGATAGGAGTTTGAATATTTACAAATATTTTGATATCCTAATCTGGCAATTTCTTCGCATTTGAAGCATTTCACAAATTTTACTTTTGCTTTTTTGATTTATATTCATTACATTTTGTATTGGTAAGACTATGGTTTACGAGACCTCGATAAAGTTGGCCTTGAGTCTCGTCTGTCAAAAAAAGTCTCGAGTCTCGGGCGAGACCATACTTAAGTTTCGAGTCACGTCTCGAATTTTATTTGGTGGTTTTTTCGGTTAATGACGTAAAGAATTCAAACAACTGCAATGAAATAATCCTCGTTTTGAGCCAATGTTTTTGAAGAAAGATTTTTTTATACAAAAAAGTCAATTTAAATTTTTGAAACGAAATTGAGACAGCAATTATATAGCTTTAAATATATTTGAAAAATTCTCGACTAGGTCTCGAATTCCGTTGATTTTTTCAAAATTCGTTACTTCTCACCTCGAATCGTAAAGTCTCGATATTTGGTCTCGAGTCTCTAAAAAGTCTCGACCCGTAAATCCTGGATAAGACAATGCAAACATTCTTTTAGTGGCCGACTGTCCAGTTATTGGCGTGTGCACTGAAAATTTTGCACGTTTTACATCATATAATTAAATGTTTTTAACTCAGAATACCTCTGATTGTTTGGTTGTGTGTTATTATAAGGATCGTGAATTGAAATGCAACACTAATTAATTTTCATAAGAATATCTAAATTTTACTACGTTGATTTTGCTGTCCGTCGCCAAATGATTTAATTGATTTATACTGTCAATTGATTTGGTGCATTTAAGTCACTATTTCGAATTTATAAAATACTGATTTGCGAATCAATTTAAGTTTAGGTTAATTTTCCAAGAAAATTTCACCTTAGAAGAAGTGGTTACTGTGAGTAGTTTCGCATGCAGAATTCAGGGTAGAAAAAAATAATATTTCAATAGCAACACTGGATTTTTAGTTGTGATCCTCAAACGGTAAAAATAATGTAGAACAGTCACATCTAAAAAAATTACTATAAAAATTTGTATTTTATTAAAACCCTTTCTTATATTCATCGCCGAACATAAACAACAAAAAAGCATAAGTTGATAGTAATTAAGTGGTAAACATACCTTAAGGTAAATTCAAAATGCATTTATGCCTAGAAATATATACACGTGTCGCATCTGCTGCAAACCACTAGTGGGCCTTAGCATAATCCACTGTTATTTAAGTCAGAGCTGGAAATAGGTGTGGTTAGTACATGCGTTGGGTTGACTCGGGACAAATTTTGATGGCAATGGTTTGGGTAAGATCATATTTTTAATCAAGGAAAATAGGTGAAATTGATCTAGGCAAATTCTTCCAAAAGATGTGCTTTATTCATTATAGATAATATTGTCTAAATTTATACTATGTGATCATTGTTTACTTTAAGGGATATCGTTCCTCAAAAAATCAAATGCCTTTACAGAACATACATTTGATGCATAAACATATTAAGTGGTTTGATGTTTGGTTGAACTGAAAAAAATTACAGCAAAACGGAATACTATTGAATGACATTTATCCAATGAACAATCTCTCATTCTAAGCGTGTAAAGTAATGCATATGACTAAGTAAATTTGGGGTATATATTTTATCAAATGAATTGTACACATTTAAATTTTAGCCATGCGAAATGTATTTTTTTCAATTTTTTTCATTTAATTTCCTGTTGAGCTCTTGAAAAAGAAATATTACCAAAAGCTTAATCGACTGTGGTATGACCATAAACAATGGCAAATCGCAATGCATCGTTTTGGACAAAGTATTTCATCTTTCTTTATGTATTCATTGCTTCAAAAATGATTTATGTTATATGATTCATTTATTGCATTCCAAAATTTACCGATATATATATACATATATATATATATATATATATATATATATATATATATATATTGTGAGATCAATTATCTGGTAAAAAAAATTATACTTGTAAGAGTAACAAAAAATCAGACTTTACCTTTACGTTTAAATTTTTTTAATTGCAAAGTTGTGCTGGCAAATTTCTGTGTGAGGCCTTCAATTCTTCAACCCGTCGAAACGGGTTAAGATCATTTTTGAAATCCATGTGTAAATTTTGTATAGGGAGTTTTCGGGTGTCTTTATAACATCATTTTATCAATTTCTCTTGATAGTGAAAGGAAATCAATATGCTTCATTAGTTAAAATTCCTTAATAATAAACACAATGCAGTGTATTTTAAGTTCCATGTCCATTAAGCCATAAATCTACTAATATATGTGGTTGTAGGAAGTTTTTAAACAAATTTAATGGCTAGACCTAATTTCTGATTTCGTGATTGTTCAGGCAGGTGCAGTCCTAGAATATTTCAATGGATTGCGGTTCAATAATTTTTTATATTTTTACAAAAGAATAATTTGCAATGTATGCAAAATCAAATCATATCTTTAAAAAATTGCAATGATTTTTTGATATTCTAGAGAAAACCGTGAGGTATGTATGTATGTCGTTTTAATTCCTGTGCATTGCAACAAGTTGCAATGTAAAAAGCAATAGACTGTTTTCTATAAGAACCGCAGGCAAATTCCAGTTAATATATAATTACTTGCACTATATGTGAAAAATCTTTTGAAGAGTATAGCATTGTACGTTGCATAGGCGGCTCGTACGTGTAAGCAAGCAGTGCTTGCTCAATAATTTTTTAATAAATGAATTTCATTCTTATTTGCATGAATTTATATATCTACACAAAATGTAAAAATCGCAAATTATTAGTTTTGCTATAAAACAATACTCAAGAATCAAGTAATAATATGAATGGAATACAGGATATAATTCATTTATGATTTGCTTTAAAATAATTAAATGATTGCGCCACAGCAAGCAGATGCCATAATGTTGTACCTACGCTCGCTCAAACGATTAAATCATATCAGTTTTCTTCCAATTAATCGCGCGAAGATTTAGCTAGCAAAGCAAGCAGTCCGCTCATTGCTTCGCAGTGAAATATTTCCGTTGTAAACTAACCACGTGAAATGTTTTCAATTCAACAACAACCCAAAAGTAAACATGATATTTATTATTTAAATTAATCAAATCAACAGAGCCAGAAAGAATTATTTCTTTATTCAAGCAGTTTCGGAAACAAAAATATATTTGAACGATGCTCTGGTGTTTGTTTTTTCGCAATTTTTACCTTAGGGATTCTTTGTACAATATTTTTAAATATTAAACAGTAGCCATTTGTTTTCATTTACAGAAATTAGAAAATTTATATGCTACCAATTTAATTCAAAAAATAAAATATAAAGAGGATGTTTCAAGAGTGATGTATTTTGAAATAAATTGCGCTACATTCACTCAAATAAAGGCCAGATTCACATTTCTGTGCAAATGTAGCTTTATAGAATTAGTAAATTTTAAAAAACTTTGAGCAATTTAAATGTGATTTCCCTTTGAGGATATATCTTAAATTTAAAAGGATTAGAATTCTTAAGATTGTAAACTTTTTTAGTACATTCTATGCTTGTATAGACTCCCGGAGTCTAACTAGCAATGCCCGTGTTTTGTTTATATATATATATAGATGTGTGTGTGTAAATGCATTTATGTGATTCCCCATTTTCGCAATATGAAGCCATCAAAAGCCAACCCTAAGTGCAATATATATTTCTTAGAGGACTAGAATACTTTTTAAAATATATTAATGAGTATTCTACATTTGACTCTTGTACTACTAGAGTTTGTAAAGTTTTGGAAATGCAGTTGAATTAGTGATAGCTGTGCGAAGTTTTGTATATTTCAAATCGTATTGTTAGCATTGTCATTTGCAATTTGAGAAATATTTTAAATGTCTAAATGTTGAAAGCCTATTAGGATACATTCATCATAAGTAGTATATTATAGCCTACACATGAGCCACATAGAATCGTAATTATTGCATTGTATTATACAGAGACAAGGAGTTATCATCAACAGAGAATAATAATCAATAGCATTTTCCAAAGAGCAGAATCCATGCCCTGTTTGCATAATATAATTACGTTTTCGACTAAACGAATTTGCTAGTTTTATTGCTATATATTTTCATTGGAATTGTTCTTACAAAATATTATTTTACCTTTTGATATTTATCCTTTACTATTTATAAATGTTATTTAGGAATTTTCTAACTGTTAAATGACTACGCCGGAGAATCGAAAATCTAAAGCCTTTTACAAGTATAGAAATGCCTGCTTTAGCAAACGTCGCAAAAAGTTCGATTTTGATGAAAGCATTGTAATCTCTGAAAGTCCTTCTGAGTATCCAGGTTGGAATTATTATTTTCCTAACATTTCATCTGCTGAAAGTCCGCAATTACTACAAATTATTCGTGCTTGTCAAAATTGCTTTATTCCTTTACTGCCTGAAGTAAATTTCGATAAGATTATTGATGACAAGTGTATCTTAGTAAGTTATGCGGAATTTTCTAACTGTCTGGAACTGCAAGATATATGTGGAAATTTTTTTGAATATTTTTCCAACAATGCAATCGAGTTTGTACTTTGCGCCAGTTTAGCTTTTCAACAGTGTTTGTTTGAAATTGGGGATTTTATAATGAAGAAGTCCTTTTCCTGCTATTTGTTCGTTAGGATTGTCGGTTTTATGCCTTTTACAAGCTTAAGGTCTCTAAAAAGCAATTTTAACGGCAAAACGGTAAGCATAACCGGAACTGCTGTTCGCGTTGGATCAGTGTATCCCAAGTGTATTCAGCTTACATATTTATGTAACAAGTGCAAAAAGCAAACCAAAATAATTGTTACAAATGGGCATTTTCAAGATATTGGTAATTGTTTTCATTGCAAGGTCGGCCATCTTGATTTATTTTATTTGTTTAATATATAGTTTCCTGTTGTATTTGTTATTGAAATTGATTAGGCACTACATCCAGTTTTGTCACGTGAAGAATGCTTCTTAATAAATTGGCAAATGATAAGATTGCAGGAAAAATCTGATCAAGAGGAGGCTGAGCTGCAGGCAGGTTCTATAATGCGTACTATCGACATTCACCTAACCCGCGATATGGTATCTACATGTGTGCCAGGTGATTATGTAACAGTTGTTGGCGTCGTAGAAGTCGATGGAAATAAATCCTCTGACTGCTTAGTGGAAAGAAACTTGTTTTCAATTGTTGTTAATGCCTTGAGTATCTGCGTTAAATCTGATGGAAGTCATTCTGATCCAGGTTCATTTTCATTTAAATAGTTTACTAAATTTATCGCCATAATTTCTTAAAAATACTACAGTGTACAAATTATTATTATAAATATAGCTGCAACAATTTTACCTGCAAATTAACATATTTTTATTGAGTAACTTCGGTTTCTATTATTTTACCTGTAAATTAATATATTTTTATAGTTATTACACAGATTAATTATATTTCAGTCATGCCTGCGGCTAATCTATCGATTGCTGATTTACAGAATCTGTCAGACGCCCAATTTCCTTCGGTGGTTGGTGCTTTAAAAAAAGATACCATCATCTCCCTCCTTCACCACGCTGTCACGTCCCTGTCACGTTCAGACCAGTCTTCCAACATCAACCCTTCCAATGTTGTCTTGTCATCTCCGTCAGACTCCCTTGCTAAGCTCAAATTCTATGTTTCGTCCATGCATTGTCAAATGTTCTACAGTGCTTCTGCATCACGTACCATTACTAATCGTCCTAATCATCCTGCCCCACGTTCTGCTTCTGCTGATGCGCCCTCTCCTGTACCGCCACTTGCCCCTGATCAATCCCGTCCACCGCCTACTCACCGCAGTAATCGCCCTCGTCACGTCCTTCGCACTAGTTCTGCCTGTCAACTGCCTGCTGTTCCAATTAGTTCTCTCCTTCGTCCTCCTCGTAAAGCTCACATCTATATCTGCCGTTTTGCTAATTCTGTTTCTGCTTCTGATTTTGCTGATCACCTCCGTTGCTCCTCCCTCCAATTTGATGACGTCCTTCCCATCCCCACATACGGATTCTCCATTCATATTGTCTGCAATCAAGAGTCTCATCTTGCTCTCATGGATCCTGAATGTGGTCAGATGGCCTCTTGATCCTATACTACCGTCTCTCTGATGCTGAGGGCAAATCTTTTGGCCTCCGTTCCCGACGTCGCGATGCTTCTGGTCGTGATTGACTCCCTGTGCCTCCTAATACCAACTCCGATTTCCCTTTTTTGCTCACCAATGTTCGCAGTCTTGTTTCATTAAATTGTCGTCTCAGTTTTTACACCTTCTTCTTTGCAGTCTCCTGTTGACTTCATTTTCATTACTGAAACCTGGCTTGATCGTTCTCTTTCTGACAGTGTTGTTTTTTCTAACTCCGCACTTAAAGTTCTCTGCCGTATGGATCGTTCCAGTGGTCGTCATGGTGGTGTTCTGATTGCCTCAATTCGCCCTAACCTTGATATCCACCCCCTCTCTTTTGAGTCTTTTTCCTTTGATTTCTGTTGCTGCTGTGCTGTTGTTCTGTGATCACATTGTTTCTCTTCTCTGTGTTTACAACCCTCTTTCCAACAGTCCTTTTCGTATTCCCCTTGTTGATTTTTCATCCATGCTTGAGTACCTTCATAATCAGTCTGGCACTCCTCCCCATCTCCTCATCTGTGGTGACTTCAACCTTCCTAATGTTTGTTGAAATGCACTTGACTCTAATGACCCCTATGAATCCGCTGTTCTGGATCTTTTTGCTTCTTACTCTCTTGAACAACTGGTATTTTCTCCTACTTCCCGCTCCTCCCACCTTGACTTGGTTTTTTGCTCTCACCCTTATCGTATTTTGACACCTCTGTTGTCCCTGTTCCGGTTAAACTGTCTGATCACTCATTTGTTCGCTTCAGTCTGTTTGTCAATTCTATTACCTCATCTGCTTGTCCTGCCACTCCTCAATATGATCGATTTAACAGTGACTTTGTATCTCTAAATACTGCTCTCTCTTCTTCATTCCCCATTTTTAATTACTCTTTCTCTGCTGATGTCTGGTGCACCTTTCTTCACCAAGTTATTTCATCCTTTGTTTCTCGTCGTCGGAAAAAGCATATTTCTCTCCCTTTCTATTTCTCATCCTTTACTGTACACTCCTTGAATAAACTCGAATCTTTCAAACGCCGTTACAGTCCTTCCAATTCATCGAAACTCTCTTCCATCCATTTAAAGCATCTCTTCTCCAATATTTGCTCCTCTAAGCGTTTTCCCTGTTGGTGGCCTCCCTGTTCCTTGTTTCATTTTATGGAACGTTTCCAGAAGCGTGCCTTCAAATGGATCTCTCCCATGCCATACAAAAACGCCCTTCTCAAATTCTCCATTCTCCCGCTGTCCCTCTACTTGCATGCCTGCGATCTCCCCCTGTTCAATCGACTGCTCACTCGCAAATTGGATCTTGATCATTTTGATTTCATTAAGTTCTCTAATTCCCGCTCCACCTGCTCTGATGATGTTGGTGCTCTCTCCATTCGTCGTCCCAAGAAACAAGGCACCCTTCACTCATTTTTCAATCGTGCTTGTACTGCTGCTAATTACATCTTGACTCAACCCTCCAACAGCGATTGATTTCTTTTCCCCACCACCGAGCTTCAAGAAATCTTTGATGTCTTTCCTCTTTGCGGAGCCCTTCTCCAACTTTGCTTACTTTTCCATCTGCTCCTATTTCATCTCCTGCGACTGTCCTCGCTGCCGTAAAACTTGACTTGTTTATTTTTTGTAGTGTATTCCTTCAGTGGCTAAATAAAGACATTCATTATTATTATTATTAACTTCGGTTTCTATTATTGACTACCTTTATAATTTTAAATTTGTCTGAATTTATTTGTCTGATGGTTCAAAATTCTAAACATAACGTTTCCAAATTTTGTTTTGATGTGCTTTTAATTCTTATGATTTTAGAAAGTTATAAAATAATCTAGTTTAGCAAAACATAAAGTAAACATATTTTTATGCAATCTAATGTTACCTTTAATTAATACTGTTTAGACGGAAAAGAGGGTAGTTCTGTTTTGGCAACACAATCAATTTCTAGTGAAAATTGCTCTTTGAACAATACTCTTGGAAATGACTTTTTCTTCACAAACTACGATGTCACTTTGTTTGAATCCATTCGCAGAGAACCAGAACTATTTAACAAGCTAATAAGGTCATTTGCACCATCAATTTTTGGCAATGAGAAAGTATAGATTTCGTATTTTTAAGTTTTTATTGTAATTAGGTAAAATTGGGCCTCCTTCTCAGTCTCTTTGGTGGTTGTGAAACGGTTGCAAATGATCAGAAAACAGTTTTAGTGCGTGGAAACGTTCACGTTCTTGTTGTTGGCGACCCGGGAGTCGGGAAAAGTCAGATGTTGTTGTTTGCTTGCGATGTAAGTCAACGGGGATGCTACATTTCAGGTTGATTAAACGTATATAATATTTCCTACATGTCATTTAGGTGTCAATTCTACTGCTTCCGGCTTAAGTATAACTTTACACAAAGACAATAACGGTGGCCATACTATGGAGGCTGGAGCCTTGGTTTTATCAGATAGAGGTTGTTGCTGTATTGATGAGTTTGACAAAATGACATTGTCCCATTCAGCTCTTTTGGAAGCCATGGAGCAGCAGCACATTAGCATAGCTAAGGTATCCTCCACGTTCAATTTTTTGATATTTATGTAGAATTGTTCCACTGCTAGCAAAAGTATTTTCAACAAATCATAGGAATGTCAACACAATAATATTAATTTTGAAAAATTGAGGTAATCTGCTGCACGGTTTGCTTTTAGGAGACATACAATCCATAGCATTCAAACATATATGCCAAAATTAAAAAATGACTAATTTGAAATAACCATTTACAAAACTAAATTATGCAGTATTGAGGTATTTGTTTATCCTAGAAAATAATATTACCTCATCCTTAGATTAAAGTATATTCCTTAGTAAACGTTGGCTTTCACATATAAATTAAATATTTGTTAAGGCTGGTGTAGTGAGCTGTTTACCAACACGAACAACAATTTTGGCTGCTGCTAACCCTAATGGTGGTCATTACCAAACAAGTAAATCATTTCAATCTAATATAAAGATCAGTCCTGCATTGCTATCACGCTTTGATATAATATTCATGATGCTTGACGTTTCTAACGAAAATTTGGATGCTCAACTATCTAAGCATAAGTTATTGCAATATTCTTCCAATAGGCACCAGTAAGTAGATGTACATGCTAGGGTGAGTCAAATGTTCTGATTCATTTTCTATTAACAACAAGTAAAAATCAAATACAGTCAAACCTCGGTTATCGAATGCTTCTCTTCTCGACCAAAAAGTTCGAGAATTTTACGTCTTAGGACTTGACCAAATTTCAGCTCTCGAACAAACCAAAAGAAACGGAGCCTACCCGAACGCGGCGAGAGAACTCAAACGCTAAGGACGTTCCCTCCATTGTGCATTTGCGATCCAAGTTCATTCCGAGCAGAGGTGTTCGTTCTTATTTACGTAAATCCTTCTTTTTCATCGTTGTATCATGTATTATCACATAATCATGGGTCCAAAGAAAAATTGTTTCGGTTTTCGAACAAATCACTTTTCGAACGGATTACGTTCGAAAACCGAGGTTTGACTGTATACAAAAACCAATATTGATATACTTTTCAATGTTAAAATTCAGTCCATTATTTTTAATGCATTCTTCCCACCTTGTCGCCAAATTTTTGATTCCCCAAAAGTACCGCTACGGCGGGACCAGAACATCAATTGCGACGTTTGAAAAATTTCGTCTGCGTAAAAAATGCGCCATTGAGCTGAAAAGGTAGTAGTCCAAAGGTGCTAGATCTAGTAAGTAAGTTGGATGTTCCATCAGCTAATAACTTTCAGCTTCTACATTTTTTGTTTTCTTGAACGAACAGTATTTGCTGGAGCAATATCTTGCTGAAGGATGGTTTTATTGGCCAAAGCAGCATGCAACCGCTCTAACTGTTTGCAATAATGCTTGGCGTTAATATCACGTGAATCAAGAACAAGTTTAAAACGAATAACACGCTCTTATTTCCACCAAATACTCAATGTGACGTTGTGCACACCCCCTCCTTGTTTGGCAACAGGTTCTGAAAAATCATTAGTGTTTAGCCATCGAATTCTTAGGTCAGGATTGCATATAAATATCAATTTTTCATCACGTGTCAAAATTGTTTTTATTGTACGTTCAACAAGTCTCCTCGCCACCAGTTTTTGACAAATTTTAAGGCCTTTTTCTACTTGCTCACTAGTCAATTCGTGAGGAACTGTTGACCATACCAAATTCGGTTAATCTCTCCACTGTTGATTGGGAACATCCAACTTCACTTGCTATTCTGCGTTACTCGCGAATTGTTCTCTACAATTTGGCTTATGACCTCCGAATTTTCAGTACGATGAGTTTTCTTCGTTTTCGAGGCTAGTGTTACCTTCATTAAAACGATGAAATCACCTTTTCAGTGTATTCAAGTTCACGGTTCCGCTGCCTTCAACATCACAAATTTCCTTCATCATAGTATCTTTTCCAGCAATTTTCATTATGATTATGACTCTTAGCTCTCTTAGATTCCATTTTCTAAAGTTCTAAAACTACAAAAATATTCAACTGCCAGATAAATTAATGTGATATTTCATACAGCTTTATTCGATTTACACAACTTGTATAATTAATAAATACTGGTGAACTGTGTTCACTACGCACACCCGCTAAATGTTTTTCTTTCTGGAAATGGCTCAGAACTTATAACTCACCTTAGTATAATGCATAAGTTCTAATTCAGTGTGAATTATTTTCGATAATGCTTTAGTAACATAATGAATTAATTCCTGTACAAAACAACAAAGTTGTTTGTAAAAAGGAATGTGACAAATTTTTATTAAGAACTGCAGTATATGCAAACGATTTCTTAAATTGCACTGAGTGAACCTTTGGAAATGTTATTTTGCATCGTGTCTTTGTTGTTGATATAGGAATAACGTTATGAAGCACATGTTGTTTATTTTCTTTGATCTTTGTTACAGTTCGTATAAATTTTTTACTGAATGCACTATTCACTTCTTCAATCAGTACAGCTTTCTTTATGTTCGTTATTTTCGCATATAATTTAATTGGCTTCAATTTTTTCTTTTCAATTTCTAATAGTCCTGGAACATAAACCTCAGCTGCATACATATATACGTAGGCAAAATATATGTTTGAAATACAAACCTTTTAGCATTTTCATCTAGATAATTTATAAAATAATTAATTCTGAGATTCGCTACTTTCTTAACATAATCAACATGAGAACTCCAACAAAGTAAACTATATATATAAATGCCGAGATATTTGAATGCCTTTACTGATTCTATTTCGCTATTCCTGAGAAAAAATTTCTCCTTAATTATGTTTTTCAGGCACTCTTTTCTTATATTTGGGTATGCAATAGTTAGTTCTTTAGTCTTAGCAATATTCATTTTTAGATTACTTTTTTCTGAAGCTTGAATGGTCTTCTCTACTGTTCTTTTATATTCTTCAAAGTCTTCATCAGCAGTTTCGTGTTTAATTTTTCCGATTACTCTCATGTCATCGGAGTACTTGGAAATATCAGCGATGCTTCTATCAGCATTCAAACTCTCATTAGTTATTTCATTGGTTTGGTCAGTGAATAAGACTCCTCTCAAAGTTCCTCATTGGGAAACACCAACAACTTCTAATTTCTTTTGTAAATTTATCTTTTTCATATCGTATTCTTTGTGACCAATCCTTCATATATTCCCTTACCCAATCTGATAACCAAGATGATGTTTTGCCTATGTTATTTATCATTTTGTTCTGTAAAATTGTGTTAAATGCACTAGAATAATCTAAGAACACAATACGAACTATTGAAGTATCCGCTAAGTTTACACATGTGTATATAAGTTGCATTGTATATAACAATATATTTTCTGTCCCACTATTCTCTTTATACGCAAACTGATATGGATCCAAGATCTTCATTTTTTGCATGTATAGGTCTACGACACACTTATCCATAACTCTTGCAATAACCGGCGTTACTGTAATTGGACGAAATAATTTTAAATTTTCTGCAATCTCATTTGTGGTTTTTGGCACTGCTGTCATCAAAGCTTTCTTCCACTTTAAAAAATTCATGTTTTCGACTACCACTTTTTAATGCTGTTTCTTAGCTAATAACAAAGAATCAATTATATCATCTTTGACCTTTTCTGTTCTATATGAGGAATGACAAATTATTCTGCATTCAGAAACAACTCCCAAAATTTTCTACTCGACTTTTTCAACAACTTCGTTCAGATTGTCATCCTCTATTATTGGATCTACTACTATCTTGTCAGATATATATATATATATATATATATATATGTGTATATATGTATATATATTATGTGTGATTTAGTGAACATGAAGAAACGGAGTGGAGGTCTAATTCAAACTTAATACCTAAAAAAGCTTTACGGAAGTTTATTTCCTTTGTCCGCTTTAATTTCAAACCAACTTTATCTGAGGAAGCTGCTGAAGTCCTTCAGAAATTTTATCTCCAACTTCGAATGCATAGCAAGGTAAGACATTAACTTTGTATTTATTACTAGATATTACATAGTCAGACTGCTTGAGTCCAATTACCACCAGATTACTACAGAGTCTGATTCGACTTTCCGAAGCTCGTGCAAAAATGGAATGTAGAGATGTAGTTACTGTGCATGATGCTGAAGATATTATAGCTTTGATGAAATCCAGTGTAGTTGATACATATTCCAATGTTTCAGGTAGTTTAATTCAACGTGCACTTTTATATGATAGTTTGAAATTCATGCATCTAGTAGACTTTGTATTAAATATCAATTTTATATGTGTTTTTCCTCCTGTACAACAAATTGTAAATTTTAAAATTTTTTGATATTTATTTTTAAGAAATCTCATCAGTTGGAAATGGTTTGATCCTACCTGCAAATGTTACTAAGAATTCCTTATTCATTTGAGCACAGTGACAATCTATGTGTGTTAAGCACTTGTGAACGTACATGTACATATAATATAAAATAATCCCAATTTATTTCTGGATAAATCAAATAAATTCGGTGTATTCGAAAATGACTATATCATATAAATTTAATTATTGTCAAATATATTGAGCATGTCATATATGCTATACGTTTGACATGTTTACAATTTGCAGCAGAAAAAAACGTTTCTGAATTTAATTGATGTTGATATGCTTGTAGCCAATGCATTATGATCAACTAGCAATTTCTTCTGATTGATCACATTTCTATGCATGTGTTTACTAACTTGTATTTTTGCGATATTTTTGACATGTCAAACAAACTGCCATTGTTGAGTTGTTTCGTAGAGATTGTGGTATTGAGAGTGGTATGTCGTCTCGAAGAACTTAATTATCCAAGCAGTGAGACAAAGCGAGCCGTTGACACTTTCGGGAACGACAATGAGTCCTGTTAAAAACGGCGCGTGATATTAGAATCAGCGATCGATACTTTTTAAAAGATTGACTACATCTTTGGCCTTAAAAGATGCACAAGTTCAAATGCTTGCGAGTGTAAACAAACTCTTACTACCTCTGAAGTGTCGTCAACGCAAGCGTAAGCAGTTGGTCAACATTTGGAACTCTTTACCAATGGTCAAAATGCCCGAATTTTGTCAACTTTCCTTTTAACTCGGCTTTATTGGTCCATGGCATAAAAAGTTTGGGGTGGAATATGTGTCAGTCCTCCTAGGTAAGGGGCTCTCCTTATGCTTCCCTAAAGCCACAGCACTTGTTTGATTCATTTTGGTAGCAAGGGCCAGTGTTACATAACACAAGTGTGGAGTCTCTGATGTAAGGCGTCCACAGAGAACGGGATAGAATCACAACATATGCAACGAGAAGACACTTTGAAAATTCAGTGAATACACTATTGTTTAAACTTTCGTATTTTTAACTACTTAATTTGTCGAATATGTTAATAGATTGTGACATTCTTGCTTCACCTGGTATTGACAACTATGTCGACTTCCTTTACTTTGAAAATTGGTGTTTATTTGGCGTTTAGCCGTCGATTTTGACTTGCATGTATAATTATGAGGTCATTTCTAAACTCATCTTTTTAGGTTTTGGTGCAATGTTTGATTCTACTGTCTCTGGAAAGATTAAACGAAAAAAGGGTCGCTCAGCGCAAACTAAACAATTCGTGTCTGAGTTGATTCGAATTTCAAAATCGACCTCCAACGATTTGTTCACTATAGAACAAATGCAAAACCTGATAAATGAAAAGAATTTATCAGATATCGATCTATCCACCACGATCTACTCGTTGAATGAACAGGGTTTTCTGTTAAAGAAGAAAGAAAATCTTTATCAACTAATATCCTCATCAATATGAAGATCATTTTTCAAGATTTATTGATTTGAGATATTGGCACTTTGCGCTTCTTCTCTTCATATTTTTGTGCAATTGGATTTATTGTTTATTGGAATAAGTTAGAATTCGTTAACTACACGCTTTGTTTACATTTAAAAAAATTAAGTTTATAACTGTAAACTCTTACGTTTTTACAAATGCGTCGCTTCTAGTAGTATTTTCCTATGTGACATTTACGTATTTTTGTTGTGTTTCAGTTATGATAATTCATGATCTTGTGGATTCTGAAGCAATTGCTCCTTTCAACGGCGCATCAATGAAGCAATTGCAAAAGCATACACAACAAGGTCTCAGTCAAGCTTTGTTTGGAGGAATATCACGATGTAAGACTTATTACATTTTCTTTGCGTTTTAGTGTGGATTCCAAGTCAGTGAATGCTTGGTGATTAACAATGTCTTTTTAGCTGGTAAAGTCAGTTGGATAGTTCGTGGGCCGGTTATTGAAGTCATTAATGTTCAAACAGGTGAGCGGTTTGGTTGTTGGGAATTTGGTGTTAAGAAAGTTGACGGGACCGCTTACGTGGCGTGTGTTTCTGAGATGTATCCCATGGAAAGAGAATTACCTGGGATTTGTGGCAAGCTCTTGATTGCTGTCACAATCACTGGTGGAAGTCTTCTCTGCATCTATAATCCGTTTACCTCTTCCATCTTACTTGCGATTCATTTTCCACTTAGGGTATGTCATTGATTGCAGGGTTGTCAATTTCTCAAAATATGCAATCTAGAATACATTCTTGTTTCACTAAAATATTCTCTATATATTCGCAAATTGTGTGATGAGAATATTTATTAAGTTTTTGCAGTTTATTGTCTTAAGATCACAGTCACGTACAAGTAGATGCTTAGTCCTAAATTTTAGGACTTGTAAAAATTGAATTTCCCTTTTCTTTCTCGCACTGGTTTCGATTCTTATTTAGTCACTGAACCTGATTTAAATTATTACTATTAAATATATTACTCGAAATGATGAGTTTCTTGAAAGGAAAATTAAATTCTAAATAGTTTTCAATTCCATTTGATTTTCGTTCGATTCATAAAATGCACCCATAAAGAACTTAGTTCATTTTGGTGAGAATTTCCTATTATAAATGCCTCAAGCTATATAAAAGATGACTTTGTTAAATTTCCTATTCAAAAATATGGGTTTGGGATCTTAGATTCATTTTACAGGTATTTCATTACGTTGAAGTAGTTTTTTTAGATAACATCGCTGGATCATTTAGTCTTTCAGTCACCTCTTTTATTGCACAAAAACCTCCATTCATTTATGGGTATGGCCGTGGTTGGCACTGTTACTGGAAAAGTTTATCTTGTCGATTTATTCCTCGATGATACGTTCTCTGTATCGGGTAATAATATATTTATTTTGAAACTCTTCTACCTCAATGATGATTAGTTAGAAAAATGTGCATTGCAATAAATTAAGTGTTAAATGTCTTATTAAAGTTCTTATTGATGCAGTTTTCGAAAGAATTCGATGGAATTATTTACAGCTGTTGATCACTGCAAATTTTGCATTGTGCTTATCAGAAAAAGGATTTTTAAGATAATCATTCATACAAATATTTTGAGGTTCTTCTTGTCATTGCATGGATTGCTTGTTACGTTTAACTCATGGCCTTCTTTTTTAGCCAGATTGCTTGCATACATTTTGCTTTAAACATATTGATCCTAACCTAAAAATATGAGATGAAATGGGCCGAATTTTTGCAAATATCTCCTTTTCACTTTTTTTCGGGAAATCAGTGGCAGCCTGAAAATTTCTGAGAATTGGTTTTGCGTTAGAAATATCAGGGAAAGGCGTTTGATAATTCAATTTTTACAAAATATCTATCGACATTTTAATAAAAAGCATTGCTCAATTTACACGTTTGTGACGACGAAAGAAACAAGTTTGCTACCATATTCTTCAAAAGACAATTTGGGAGATGGTTCCTCCACAAATAGAATTTTTAAGAAGGAAAATGAAATACTTCTTTACCACTAGCATATCCTCTCAGGAGTGCCATGTAAGTAAGGTCATGCTCAATTGATCTCTTTGCAACATTTTTTAGGGGATTTATCACACCGAGCCTCTTGCATGCGTCAAGTACCAAACATTTGAAAATGTCAGGATTTTTTTATTGGGGCATGATTATTCTGAGTGCTCGTGTTTTGATATTTTCAATTTTCCTATTTTCGACTTTGTAAAAATTGCAGCGCCTAATTGGAACACATGTTTCAAGTATGGAGGTTCTTTTAAGGGACTTCAAAAAGTGTCTTTTGAAAGCTTTCTTAATTAAATCCTGCATAAGATGCTTTCATTTTAGATCATTCTAGTTTAGCTGAGGTAACCCGCGCAATTTTTTTTCCGTCAATTACTATACTGAACACCGTTGAAAACGCACCATCCTCAAAAAGTGTGATGACTGAGAAACAATCTTTGCAAGCTATATTTAGACGTTTAATTTCGATAAAATAATAATTAAACAAGACGTGAATTCAAAATGAGCACCATTGTTATTATTTTTTAATTACACTGGATATGAAAGGCACATAAGGTCAAAATGCAAAGTCAATAACGTGTGTGCCCACCGTTTGCTGCAACACAAGCTGTACAACGCCTTCGCATGGATCCAATAATGTTCTGGGGATTGCATTCCATTTCTGTTTCAATACATTTTCCAGTGCCCGTAAATTGTTCATCTGTGGATGACGTGCGATGCGTTGAGCAAGGTAGTCCCATAGATGAACAATGGGAGACAAATCCGGTGAGAGTGCTGGTCAAGGAATAACCTGAATGTGGTTATTGGCAAGATACTACCTAGACACACGAGCGGTGTGGGCCCTGGCTTTGTTCTGCTGAAAACTGTGGATGTGCGGATGTCTCTGAAAGAAGGGTGTAAAGTGATTTTGCAGGATGTTGTCACGATAGTACACAGCACTAACTCGCCATGGCACACGTGCAGATTTGTTCTGTGGTGATAACTGATCCCACCCCATATCATGACACTAACTCCACCCCAACGATTACTCTCTACAACGCAATCTTGATGATAACGTTCACCACGCCTCTGCCAATGACGATGTCTTTCACCCCACTGTAGACGTTCTCATCATTGTCTAGCGATCAAAATCGGGCCAACGTAAGGACGTCTAGCCGTCAGACCAGCGTCTTGAAGACGGTGGCTTATGGTGTTTGCACTAATAACCCCATGACGACCTTAAACAGCTGCAGCAGTCCTTGTTGCTGGTTGAACTCTGTCACGAATGTGGGACCTAACAATGAGGCGATCTTGACGTGTTGTAACACGTTGTTGACCAGGACGTAGACCATCTTTGATGGTTACTGTTTGCTGGTATCTCGTCTGCAGCCTCAAGATAGTTGAATGATTGCAACCAAATCGTGCTGCAATAGCCCGACAGGATACTCCGAGCTGAAGCATGCCCAAGGCCCTTTCACGTTCCTCAGCAGACAGTCTTGGCATGATTTTACGTCGTTCTGCTTCAAGCCTGTAACCAGACCAAATCCCCNGTGTGATATTAATTTAAGAAATAATGGTGCTATAACAAACCATGCAGAGATCTAGGAAAAATTTTAGAGCAGGCCGAGACTCATTATTTGATCAAGATTTGAATCTGAAGTCAACCTGTTTGTAAATAGTGCAGGTGCAAATGTTAGTCAATACAGATAAATGGCAAATTAAGGTGCTTTATCAGAGCTTATGACACTCGATCACAGACTAAATATTCGCCATCATTTTTCAAATGATGTCACAATTGTGTGAAATTTCAATCAATAAATTTATAAATGGGATGTGATCAACCTCATGTGACTTGCTGTTTTCGATCTTCCTAACAACATATTAATGTACAAGCCTGTAGCCAGACCAAATCCCCAGGGGGCACACCATTTTTTAGGGGGGCACTCGTACTGACAAATCCTTAAAATGGAATTCGCGGATATTACAAAAAAATTGACCTGAAATACATAGGGGGCTAAGATGTTCTAGATGGGCATTAAAATATATTAAAAAGTAAGAATATATGTCAAATGTAATGTAAATTAAGGAAGAACATTCGCAAACACAATTAATTAAAGCAAAAGCTTCCTGGGCTTCGAACGCCACATCTTGACAAATGAACAAAAGTCTACACTCTGGCAAATTTTATTCTCAAATGTGAGAAACGTAAGGTTTCCCATCCGCTCACACTTCATGGACTGTCCCTGAGGAGTGTCTATTCACTTTTGCCGAGAGAACACACATTCACAGGAAACGTTGGAATATCCTAGAAGCGAGGAAATCTGGGCCAGGTGACAGAGAATAGGTGCAGATTCAGAAAAGTTAACCATCAATACTTTCAAAACATCTAGAATTTGAATAGAATTGACATCGCCAGTGAGCTTTGTCTTAACACATGTGCGAAAGACTGAGCACTCAGCTGCTAGTTGGTCGCGCACATTGCAGTTTCCAATTTTTTCGCTAAAAATAGGGATTGAGAGAGCATATTTTAGTAAAGGGTGTAAAGCTTCGGGGTTAAAGAATGAATCTGCTCGGGGAAGCAGGGACACAGTTGAAATAACTATAGAAAAATTTGCACTATTGAATCGGTTGTTAAACTCGTCAATTGTGATATCCAAGATGTTAAGCAATAGTGAACATGTACTTCTCTCGTGATACATTTGGAAGCTGCTGATCAACAATTGCGTCCCTCAGGTGGGCAGGCATTGCACATTTTCGTTTCTTGTCGGGTGGTTCTGATCCGAAAAGTTTCTCTGCCTGTGCCTTGATCTCAGGTAGAATCTCAGTAGAAAAAAGTCTACACTCTGGCAAATTTTATTCTCAAATGTGAGAAACGTAAGGTTTCCCATCCGCTCACACTTCATGGACTGTCCCTGAGGAGTGTCTATTCACTTTTGCCGAGAGAACACACATTCACAGGAAACGTTGGAATATCCTAGAAGCGAGGAAATCTGGGCCAGGTGACAGAGAATAGGTGCAGATTCAGAAAAGTTAACCATCAATACTTTCAAAACATCTAGAATTTGAATAGAATTGACATCGCCAGTGAGCTTTGTCTTAACACATGTGCGAAAGACTGAGCACTCAGCTGCTAGTTGGTCGCGCACATTGCAGTTTCCAATTTTTTCGCTAAAAATAGGGATTGAGAGAGCATATTTTAGTAAAGGGTGTAAAGCTTCGGGGTTAAAGAATGAATCTGCTCGGGGAAGCAGGGACACAGTTGAAATAACTATAGAAAAATTTGCACTATTGAATCGGTTGTTAAACTCGTCAATTGTGATATCCAAGATGTTAAGCAATAGTGAACATGTACTTCTCTCGTGATACATTTGGAAGCTGCTGATCAACAATTGCGTCCCTCAGGCGGGCAGGCATTGCACATTTTCGTTTCTTGTCGGGTGGTTCTGATCCGAAAAGTTTCTCTGCCTGTGCCTTGATCTCAGGTAGAATCTCAGTAGAAACCCGCATGTCGTAAATACACTTCAGACAAGATTGAAGCTGTTTTGTAGCCACTTGAATATAGGTAAAGAGTTTTCGCATTAAAACAGTAATCATGGCAAATTGCTCATCGTGAACGTATTCTAGCAGACCGCATGCATTGCACCTGTCATTTACATTGAGTTTAAAATCGGTCTTCGCAAGTTTAAGAGAGGCTACAATGTCTTCAAAGCAGTCGTAAATTACGGAGATTGCATCGTGATGTCCTGACCATCGCGTTTCAATCAGACGCTTAAGACGAGATCCATTATAGTGTTTTTTGACTGCCTTCTTTTTGAAAAATCTATATAAGCTTTGGATTACGTCAAAAAAACTTGTAAGCTCAGGAACACGTTTCAGGACCGTTACAACAACAAGGTGCAGGACATGGTTAAAACAGTGTACATAAAGTATATGTCGACCTGCTTTTTCACTAAGCTTCTGCTGTACGCCGGAGTGCTCTCCCGACATGACAGATGCGCCGTCATACAATTGTGAAACAATTCCGTCCATTGAAAGTGAATGGCGCTGTAGTAGTGATAGAAGGTGGTTGAAAAGGCCATCAGCAGTCACATTCTCAGTTTTTGATACAGACAACACGTGCTCCTCAATTTCAAACTTCTCGGTCATATAGCGAAGTATCACAGCTTCCATCTCATTACCTTCTGCATCAGACGAACCATCCATAGAGAGAGTGTAATATCTACTCTTGATGGCGGCCTTGATGATATCAGACTGAGTTAACTCAGCTAAGACATTAATAACTTCATTTTGAATGTCAGGTGAAGTATATTTTGCGTTTTTTGGCAGCTGTTTGGAAATCTCTTTAATATCTGGATGATACACAAATATAAAATCATTTAATATTGCAAAAAACATACCGTCAGTTGCTCCTCTTTTACAATTGTAATCATGTAAATTCCAAAATGTGTCATCAACTCCCCGAAATGGTAATCCATGCTTCGCCAAAAACTTCACAACCCTCACAACAACTTCTAGCCTGTGCTGATGGTCAGATAGAACATGAGGAACAACCATAGCAAGCGATGTCTTGTCTCGTTCTTCTCGCAATTTATACTCTTGCCAGGATTGCATTGATTCCTGGTGGTGCTGTGACTTTGAATGTTGAGCAAACCTGACAATGCTATTCTTAATTCCAATTGTTGAATCCTTCCCAAATTCACTATCGCCGAGGATCGAGAACCAAAGCTGGGGTATAGATCTTGCATAATTTTTAATGGATTTTTTATATAAAGAAATTAAAGAAAGTTAAACTTGGGTAGCTAATTATACCATATTACTTATTGCTGTACCACATTGTTAAAGTTTACACATTTTAATCCGGTAGGTATTTGCGAGTTAGCATTAACTTGTATTTCCGCGCTAATTGGTAGTGGCATTAACACCAATGATACTAGTTATTAAAATCAGCCAAGAAAAATTTTAAAAAAAGATACATTTAAAGAAAAATTAATGAAACAGATTAATAAAGCAAGTTCGAAAGTTAGGCCTATAATGATTAAGCAACTAAGCCCGGCAGCTAATTAATTATTAGAATTACTTGGAGTTTATGGTCATTAGTGCGCTTTGAATGTGTAAAGTATTAATGCAAGTATTATTAATAACTGATCCGATGCTCCCTGAGTTAATTAATGATTTCGTATGCATAATAGACCACATGGCTAATTTAGAGACCACAATAATTGAATAATTCAAGAGGTTTGTTGACAGACCGCAATTGTTCAAGAGTACCGAAAACTATTTAAAAAATGTTGAAATTCAATAGAAACTTTTATTTTACTTACTGTAATCTGCTGGTGGAACTGCACGGAGAAAGTGGCGAGGAAATACAGACACGACACACGCGTGGTTAGTGCACAGGGAATATTAATATACCAGCATCATGTGTGGCTTTGAATTGAATAGATAAGTAAGATTTGGCAGCCTATGCCGTGGTGGAAATACATGTTGTCAAACTGTGTGCATGAGAATATTCCGCTGTGCATTCTGTGCTATGACGTAATGATATATTGAAAGCTGATTAGTGGTGTGTTTTTAAATGTTCAAAGGGGGGACCCTTTTATATTTTTTTGGCACTACTGCTTACATTTTTCTCAGGGGGGCGTGCCCCCCTGGCCCCCGTGGCTACAGCCTTGTTCTGCTTGTTCCTTTCGCTTAAATGGAAGTGGCTTCAGAAAGTACACCTCGTATACAGCATTCCTGCATACTTTGCAAATTAAACTCCAATTTCCCGCGCAATGCATGAAGTTTGTTGTTTTCGAGACAAGTTCAATAGTATGCTCCCTTAACCTTTGAATTTCCATTTTGATGTCAGAATGCACAAAAAGAATGTTTTGATCATGACAGTCTCAGTTGC
Organism: Hofstenia miamia; assembly: GCA_900660155.1. Lineage (NCBI taxonomy): Eukaryota > Metazoa > Xenacoelomorpha > Acoela > Hofsteniidae > Hofstenia > Hofstenia miamia. The sequence continues at coordinate 1,636,635 of CABFPE010000006.1, read as the reverse complement.
GTAGCATTCATTCATTATTTCGACAATTATATGTATTTTAACACTAGTGCGTTTTCAATGGCTCGGTATATTTCATTTGGTAATTGTCGTTCTCGTAAAAACTGATTAGTAACTCCTTTGTTTTAGAAACATTGAGAACAGCTTCATTGTTATTGTACTTGGACAATACTATGTCATTGATTTTTTTAAATTTAAGATCTTCTTTAATAATTTTCCACGATGATGCACATCCACCAGATAACCTTACTTATGAAGCCTGTCTTTAAGAAATTCTATTTGATAGTAAATTGTTTAATACCGATATCAAAAAAGCCCTTGATAAATACCAGGTGACTTAAAAATAACACTTTTAAGGTTATATTGTTACCTGAACTAGTCATTGACTTTTATATTCGTTTTATTTCTGTAAGCACATCATTTTAAATTTTCAATTGTTTGTTTAAAAAGGAGCATCTAATACATTCAAATAACTGAAAGTGGCTGGAAAAACCAGTGATCTCTAGTTTCTAGTAATTTTAAATTTATAATTATGCATAGATAAAATTTCATACTTTATCGGATGGAAATAATAACTTGCAATTACATAAATAGCGAAAAACATTGATTTTTGAAATATTGATCGATATCGAATAAACCAATTATCGACTACTTAAGATTTCCCTCTTTTATATTGAATCCTCTAGGTTCTAAGGTGTCCGCGTTCTGCTTTTAAGTTTTGATTAGTGGCTTTACTTGTTCTAATCGTTGTCCTCTTCCATTCTCGTTGTATATATCTTCTGGTTTTATATGCCAACGACTATTGGCGGTGAGGATTTTGAAAAATTGAAACCATGCTTGATTAAAAAATTTTCCTATTTGAAGAAGAGACACTTCGTTAAAGATCGCTATATAATACTGCTCATAAATGCACCCGATTACTAATTGATGATTTTATTATAAATTTTCTTTTTGAAAAATCTTATTTTAGGTGAGGAGAATTTCATGACAGCCGAACCGATTTCGTTTACCGATGAATCTATCTCAGAGAGACGTAGCTCTGAATTAATGAAATTTCGGCATCTCTGTGTGGAGCTCTACCCACCTTCTCATAAAAAGCATCGCAATTTTCGCTTCTACTCACCTGACTATACATTGTTAGCTTCCATCAAAAGCTGTATGTTTCTATTTATTGCAAACAAATATTCGTCAATCTTAAACTAGATATGTAGTCTAAAAGCGTATATGTAGAAGGGTTATTTTAATTTTATCAAATGAATTTATTGTATACCTCAACCTCATTATGATGATGCTTTTCAAAATTAGCATTCATTTTATTTCATCTTGACACATTTTTAAATCGAATTGTAATATGATCTATCCTTTTATGCATTGAAACGCTTCTGGCTTCTTATTTATTTGTTAGAATGAATAAATTCAGTTACACATTCTTATTAAATTAACATCAACGAATTATTTAGAGAAATATCACATAACAAAAATGGCAGTTTGACACTTTTATAATTTGCGACAAATATCACTAGTTGTCTTTTAACCCTATTCGAGTTGTGCTTCTTTGGGCTTATCAAATCTGGGGAGGGAGGACTGAATTAAAATATTTAAACGAAACTTTGTACAAATATTCTTCATATCGTCACTATCAATTTGGAATTTTCAGAAATGTGATGAGATCATTATTTTTGATGCCATCAAATCTCAAAATGTAATATTGATTTTGCTTATCGTCCCCCAGGTCGAATAAGGTTAATTAATTGTGTGATAAAATATAGCAGTTTGACACTACCTTAAGGTATTTGTTTTCCGAAATTCTTCATTATAGTTTCTGAGATTCTTTGTTCGTAGAAACTTATTAAAATCTAGTATATCATCATTCTGGACCTTTTTATTTAGCTGAAGTATTTGTTTCCTGTCTAAAGTATATTAAGGAATGCAATATTCTTGTGGTTGGGTTTAACTTCGGCTCATTTCAACTGTTCAATATGGCTGATTTAACGCTTCTCTTCAGTAGTGAAGTGCAGCATGAATCCTCGCCTATTGTGAAGCTGGCATTTCAACTACCCCAAGATGATCCTTATCTTTGTTTATATCTTTGGATCGGATATGGTCCAATTCAGACAGATGCCGTGTAAGTTACTTTGGTCTAGTCTTGAAGAAAATTCTATTCTGTGTTTGATGTCAATAGGTGTTGCCCTATTAACTTTTGGAATTACTAATGAAAAGTCTTATTTGTCATTTACCAAAAATATCCCCAAAATACTTACACATATATATAGTTATACGCTTGTAGATTTAACATTGCCATTGCCCCATGGTTTCTAATTACGAAGTATATAGAAAAATTGATAAAAGTTTTTTGAATCCCAAACCAGCCACTCACAACACATGTGTAGTTTAAAGCATGTCGTAAAAACTTGTTGTTTCATTATTTTCTGAATTTTTCTTCATAACATAGTTAAAGTTCATGTTCATTGGGGCCTTTGAGTTGGGATTGGATTAAAAGCTATTTAAAAATTAAAAATGCTTCCAGTTGCTTTTTTTCGTTTTCTTGCAAAAAATTGTTTGAAATTTAGGGCAATGAGTTCTTGCTTAATATTTCCTAATTTATAATATATATATATATATATATATATATATATAAATAGTTAATTCAGAAAAACTCACTAATATTTTGTATGTCCGCCATTATTGGCCAAACACCCAGCAATACGATTTGACATTGACTTGACCAGTTTTCTACAGTAATCATCAGTAATCTCTGTGCACCATAATACTTTTATTTCCTCTTTCAGATCGTCGACTGATGTGAATTGGAGCTTCCTCAGACAGCTTTTGATGTGATGCCAGCAATTTTCTATGATGTTGAGGTCTGGGGAGTTTCCCGGCCAGTTCTCAAGCAGCCGAAAGTCTTGTGATGCAATCCACTGTTTCACAACTTTGCCGCCGTGGCAAGGACCACTATCTCGTTGTAGCACAGATGTTCCGTGAAGCAGCATAAAAATGAGAACTTTCTCCTGAATTATTTTAAGGTAGGTTTTGGTTGTGACTGTCTCGTTGTGAGGAAAAAAATGCAGACCTGCACGCCCATTCGCAATCATAGCACCCCAAATCATCACAGAAGGTGCTGAGCGGACAGTTTGTTGCGTGTAACGTGTGTTGAATCTTTGGTTTCTTGGTCGTCAAGCGTGTGGTCGGTATGATGTAAACTGGCAAATCTTGGATTCGTCACTAAACATTACTTGATGCCACATCTCAGGAGTGTAGTGTTGGTATTGCCTGCAGAAGCGCAACTGGTCTCGAATGTTCTTTGAAGACAATCGGGGTTTGGCTGCGTGTTGATACATTCTGCACTACCGCACCTAGATTTGGTTTGACTTCAGAAGATGAAGAGAATGGTTGATTGACGACGTAACCGTCAGTCTGAGGGGTTGTCACTATTGGTCTTCCAGACTGCTTGCTAGAGGAAAAATTTTGCAGTTGCTGATAGCGAGTAACACTTCTGGATACCGTAGATACTGAGACGCCCATTCAACTAGCTATAGCGCGATAATTGTAACCCTCCTCGTACAAGATATTAATTTGAGTACCCTTTATTGGCCAATTTATTGGCCAAACATGCAGCAATGCGATTTGACATGGACTCGACCAGCTTTCTACAATAATCATCACTAATCTCTGTGCATCATACCAAGTGATGTGCATTGGCGCTTCCTCAGACAGATTTTGATGTGATGCCAGCAATTTTCTATGACGTTGAGGTCTGATGAGTTTCTCGGCCAGTTCTCAAGCAGCCGAAAGTCTTGTGATGCAATCCACTGTTTCACAACTTTGACGCCGTGGCAAGGACCACTATCTCGTTGTAGCACAGATGTTCCGTGAAGCAGCATAAAAATGAGAACTTTCTCCTGAATTATTTTAAGGTAGGTTTTGGTTGTGACTGTCTCGTTGTGAGGAAAAAAATGCAGACCTGCACGCCCATTCGCAATCATAGCACCCCAAATCATCACAGAAGGTGCTGAGCGGACAGTTTATTGCATGTAACGTGTGTTGAATCTTTGGTTTCTTGGTCGTCAAGCGTGTGGTCGGTATGATGTAAACTGGCAAATCTTGGATTCGTCACTAAACATTACTTGATGCCACATCTCAGGAGTGTAGTGTTGGTATTGCCTGCAGAAGCGCAACCGGTCTCGAATGTTCTTTGAAGACAATCGGAGTTTGGCTGCTGGTTTGCACGATGGAAGGTCAAAGGTAGTATTCAATCGAAGCCTAATGGTGCGTGTTGATACATTCTGCACTACCGCACCAGGATTTGCTTTGACTTCAGAAGATGAAGAGAATGGTTGATTGACGATGTAACGGTGAATGAGACGGTCAGTCTGAGGGGTTATCACTTTTGGTATTCCAGACCGCTCGCGAGAGGAAAAATTTTGCAGTTGCTGATAGCGAGTAACACTTCTGGATACCGAAAATACTGACACGCTAATTCTAACAGCTATACCGCGATAATTGTACCCCTCCTCGTACATGATATGAATTTGAGCACGTTTTGTTGGTGAAATTTCAATACCACGGACCATATTTCAAACTATAATGATAGTGCTTTTTCAGTGAAAATGTATTGTGTTAATTTGATTGGCTAAATGAATCTGTTGTAAATTCTAAGAAAAAATTGGGAATTCCAGGAATTTTACGAAGTTTCCAGGAAATAGCATAAAACGCGCTTTAGACAGGTTAATGTTCCCAAACTTTTGGTCAGTACTGTATATAACATATCCCTCACTATTTTTCCTTATATCAATAATCTAGAAAACTAGGAAATCTCTGAATATATATCCACAAAAAATGATTAAATCGGAAATGGATAGAATATTTCTTAATAAATCACAACCAAGAAAAGTTCAATTAGAAAGGAGAATAACTTGGAAACTACCGTATATTACATCAAATTCTGTAACTACCTTAAAAAAGAAGATAAAACAATGTAACCAAGAATTAAGTGTCAAGATTATGCCAATATTTCAAACTNTGTGTTGAATCTTTGGTTTCTTGGTCGTCGAACGTGTGACCGGTATGATGTGAACTGGCAAATCTTGGATCGTCACTAAACATTACTTGATGCCAAATCTCAGGAGTGTAGTGTTGGTATTGCCTGCAGAAGCGCAACTGGTCTCGAATGTTCTTTGAAGACAATCGTGGTTTGGCTGCCGGTTTGCACGATGGAAGGTCAAAGGTAGTATTCAATCAACACCTAATGGTGTGTGTTAATACAGTCTGCCCTACCACAGCTAGATTTGCTTTGACTTCAGAAGATGAAGAGAATGGTTGATTGAAGGGTGAATGAGATGGTCAGTCTGAGGGTTTGTCATTTTTGGTCTTTCAGACCGCTTGCGAGAGGAAAAATTTTGCAGTTGCTGATAGCGAGTATCACTTCTGGATACCAAAGATACTGACACGCCCATTCTAACAGCTATAGCACGATAATTGTACCCCTCCTCGTACAAGATATGAATTTGAGCACGCTTTTGGTGAAATTTCACGACCATGGACCATATTTCAAACTATAATGATAGTGCTTTTTCAGTGAAAATTGTGTTAATTTGATTGGCTAAATGAATCTGTTGTAAATTCTAAGAAAAATTGGGAATTCCAGGAATTTTACGAAGTTTCCAGGAAATAGCATAAAACACGCTTTAGAGAGGTTACTGTTCCCAAACTTTTGGCCAGAATTGTATATATATATATATATATATATATAAATTTAGAAACTTCATATATTAATATTGTTTACGAAGTCTTAAGGAATATTTGAATTTTTGGTACAATGAATTCCAGACATTTGCCCTTCACAAAGGTTGCAGAATTCGGAAAATTCTTACTGTCAAATATTTACTTTTATTAAAATTGGGTATACTGAAATTTTTCTGCGGCTCTTCTTTCGCAAGCTCTCACTGGACAATGCCTAGTTTTAGAAGATTGATTTTAGTAAAAAAAATTTCTCACACACGATTATTTTTGTGAATTTATTTCTCATACACTTACTCTCACAAGCTGTTTAAATTTTTGTGAAGATCACCTTCCAAAATAAGTATAAAAAATTTCGAGATGTTTATTGCAAATGTATGTACAATCAATTGATAATATAATTTTGCTCATAAAAGTCTATACTCTTCCTATTATAGTGTTTTGCACCGCTGAGTAACAAATGCGAAATCGCTATATTGAATTTCTAATTCTATGAATATTGCTTTTAAGCATTCCATATCACTTATAATTATTTTAAAATGAGAATTACTAAACGATCATTCTAACGGGGATCGGAAAAAAATTGCACAAAATTTTAATTCTTATTTTACACTCTACAATCGTAAGTATAATTAGCAAAGCAACATAAAAGGAAGCATAAACATCTGTATTCTTATTTTAATATTGAATAAGAATAAAAATAGAAAAACATAACTAACTTTGTAACAAATTAGTGAAAGCAAGAAGAAGTCCCACGATCTTGAGCTTTTCTCAGTAACTCTGTAACATTGTTCATCATACGTTGAACCATCGCCGTATCTACTTTTGCATCGTTTTATTCTCCCTTCTAGTTGTTTCAAATCTGCCTGCCAGTTTCCTTTATAAACCATCCCCAAAAATCCTCGATTGGTCGAAGGCTAGGTCATGCTGGAGGATTTAATTCTTTGGACATAAAATTTATTTCTTCTTTTTCCATTATTGATTATATTATTGTGTTGATTATTTTTTTGAGCGGCAGGCAAAAGATTGTCGAGATTGTTAATTATCGTTACGATTGTAGAGTGTTTAATAAGAAATTAAATTTTGAGCAAATTTTTTCCGATCACCTTTTATGTTATGAAAATGTGACTTCATTATAAATATCAATTATATTATATAGAATCGTTAACAATCGTAAATTTCTAAAATGTTTTTTGCAATATGTCCTTTATTGCTCTTTGTCATTTGATATGAAAATTACTGCGAACCTAAGTTGTGGTAATTTATAGAAAATTTTTACAAAGTAAAGCATAAATATATCGTTTTTTGTGTATTAGATTGGTGCAAAAGTAATATACGTTTTATAATGATGATTTTGATCAGAACCACAATTTCGGAATTCAAGCAGTTTTTATGTGACGCAATCACTTTTTATTTGTTTGGATACATGTACGCAATACTGTGGCGTCGCCTTGTTATATTTTTAACCAAAAAATCAGTATTGAAAAACTGAAGGGATTATTGACCATTGTCTTTCTGCATACGCCACTGTCTATACAAGATATCTTATCTTCGACACAGTTTTTTAAAACATCGCTGTGATATATTTTTATTTTATAGGTTTTTTCACTGTATGCATTATTCTCACCTTTCACTATTGTTACTAATTGATCAGTTATATCATAAAATATATTTAGTGAAACTTAACCTTATGCAATTTGGAATGTTAAGTGTATCATTTGCTGACTATATTTTGTTGAAGTTAATTTTTCATTTATATTCTTTTTCATAATCACTTGCTTGATGGGTTAACAAAAACGTTCATTTACAAATTTTCATGTAGGCAGGAGGATTTCACGTGTTTATCAATGTATCAACTTGGTTTCAGTGAAGTAGAACAAATTGAGCCGGAACTTTCGATTCTCTCAAAGCTAACGAAGTGCTCTTTGACCTTCCAGCACATGCTCAGTTCTGATGTTGCCAATAAGTTGCCAAACATTTCATCCAAAGGCAGTCGCCTTTTGTCATTGGAAGCAATTGGTTAGTTCAATCCTAAATTATTTCGTTTTCACAATAAGTTTTTTTAAATATTGAAATGTTGTGCTATTTTAAACGACTTAATGTTGTGTTTATGGGAATACATTGCATATGCGTATCCATAGCTCTGTACTTTTATGGCTGAATATTACATAAAACATTTTTAGGAATTAATTCTCAATTTTTTTAATAGTATGAACTGTATCGATCAATTTATATATATATATATTAAATTTGTATGACCAATATTTGGCAAACACACTGTTTGACGAATGTTTGCCCGTGTATCACCCCCGTCAAACACGCCATCAGACAAGCCATCAAACCTCCCATCAGACAAATTGAAATCAAAATAATTTCAAACATTCGTCAAACAATCTAATTATTTAACAATAACACTCTTTAAAGTTGAAGAAATTTAATTAAGGGGGCATATACAGCTGTTTTTGTTGAAAATTTCAAAAATGGGATTTTTACTCTAAAGGGTACTATATTCTCTGGAGAATACATCAGGAAACGTATTATGAGTATATCTGTCTGTTAAAAGGCTTTATTTTAAAGATTAATGTTGGGGGTCAGCACTAAAATTTAGGTAAATTGTATGAGGCTATAATAATAATAACAACTAACAGGACCATTCATCTTATTAAAATATATTACATTTTCTTTTACTACGCTATTTTTATTATTCTCCATAGTTTCAAGACGTACTTTTTTAAAACACTTTCAGTTTTAAAATAAATTCAGCTGGTTTATAATAATGCCAAGGAAAGCAAGGAAACAGATAGCTGCTAGAGCAAATGCTCTGAAAAGAGTTTACAAATCTTCAAAGACAATAATTCATGATGACAATTCTGTTGATATTAGTACTCCTGATGTTACTTCTCCTGTTAGTGTTGACATTGATAATGATAAGCCAAATACACAACAAAATAATTCAGCTTTGGAGCAAGGAACCAAACGTCCAAAACTTATCCGTGATCATGATTCTTCAACGACTCTGAAATCTAGTGACATTCTAAATAATTTTATCTGCAGTGTGCCTGCAATCACAGACTTACTCTCAAAGTTTCCTTGTCCTGAATGTTTTAGCAATTCCTTATCAGTGACATTATTACCTACAGAAATATCTGCTTGTATTGTGACAAAATGTTCTATGTGTCTTAGTGAAGTCCGAAGAAATCTTGGTGCCCCAAACTTAACTTCTTTGATAATATATGGAAGCACAGAAATTGGGATTGGTCAAAAGCAAATTAATACATTGTTTTCTACAGCAGGACTACCATTACTTGACCAAAGAACTTATGAAAAGAAACTAAATCATCTTATAGACACTAGCTGTAGTGCATATAATGAACTTATACAAAAGTCACGCAAGTATGTTTTTGAAAATTATGTAAAGTTGGGGTCCATTCCTGATGAAAAAGGAAATATTTTAATTGATGTCTCATATGATGGCTCTTGGTTAACTAGATGTTTC
>CABFPE010000006.1:1615743-1626403 GCA_900660155.1 Hofstenia miamia | reverse complement strand
TGAAACTGTATATTACCTGTTATGCCTGTTTTATGTGTTTTTGTGACTGTTGTTTATATTTATATAAGTAATATCTTGTAATTTGTCCGTTTCCAAAAAATGTTTTTTTTGCAATTAAAACCTATCTACTTCTTTAAAGTTGGATAAAATGTCTCAAAATTTTGCATACTTGCTGGTTAGAAGGTTATTAACAATAGTTAGCATGGATATTGCAATAAGCCAAGTAGTTTTTGATCTGTGGTCATGCTTTTGTCAGGGGATGATAAAATTGGACATTTATTGTATGCGAGTATGGTAGAATTTTTAAAATTATATAACTCAAAAACAATACCAGTATATGGAAAATCCATGCTAACTAATGATCATATGCTGTAAAATAGTATATATACCAAGTTTGGAGACAATTAGACAAAAAGTGTTGTACTAGATAGATTTTTAAAATACTGCTATTTTTTGGCCAAAATGTCCATTTTGTGGCCATATGTATGGTCACTCAGTCAGAAAAAATTTTTTTCACATATTTCACTCTCTCAAGTCATGGTGATATCAAAAAAGAGACATAGACTTGTTTGTAAAATATTTTTCTTTAAAAGGTACTAAAAATGTATATACCGCCTTAAAACGGGTGAAAACAGCATTCAATTGTTCCCTTAACTATTCTGTAAAGATATTGTTGTTTATTTACTTTACTTAAAGTGCTAAATCAACCTCACAGGAAAGGCAGAATTCATTTACGCGCAAAGCAGTGTTAATTAACTTACTTTAAAATGCTTTTCCTTGTCATTGGTGATGTGAAGCATGATTTATTTAATTAGTGCTATTGCAAAATGCTATTTTACATGTTTTGTTCGGCGTGTAAATCTTTTCAGTAGTATGTATTAAAATTATATAATAATGCTAGGTAAATATATTTTTAAAATAAAAAACAGTCGATATAAATATAATACATAATATAATAATATAATTTGATGAATTTCAGTTTGACACAAGGCTTATTGAGGCCTTATAAATTGCTACGCAAATTGCTTTTAGTAATTGTTACAGAATAATCACAAATAAAGAGTGGTTAGACTACGCGCCCTGCACACTAATCACAAATGAAATCGAACACGCACGATTTCTTCCTGATCGTCACATCGCCAATTATCTCGGGTAGTTAGGCGTGCAATGCTTTCAAAAGTGACCGATCACTTTTAACCCATCACCTAGTCTAGCCTTGGTCTAAGCTATGATCTTTATTCTTATATTCATGAACAATAAATCAGTAGTTAATTGAATTTTCTAAGTAATTGCGGCAGATTTGAAACTTTAGTCAAAATTATAAATTACAAGAGTTAATTTTGTTTTCTATGTACACAAATACAAACCAGAGAGTCGGGCACCAAAATATGTGGGGTGGCGCAACTTTATTTATCTTAATTTGTGGAATTTCCAAATTATGGATGCAAGAAGGAATAATTAGTTCCCAGATGGCATTTAAATTAATTTTGTAAGTAGTTGTGCATGATATTGGAGAAATATTGCGGAAATTATGATTCAATTTACTTGTGCAGCCACTGAAGCCATTCCAAATTTCTCGTTGAAAATGGGGGGTTTGGTCCTTATATGATGCGACGCCACTGATACAAACTATTAAAATTGGGTTAAACAATGCATCATATAATATTCTCTACTAATTATTAGATGATTAATTGTATCTGAAAAATCCACTAAATTGAAGGTAACCGCCGATTGCTCGATTACAAGGACCAACCGCCAATGGTGCAGGCATCAATGAAATAGTGTTTGAAATATAATCATGAAATATTTAAATTGGTTTACAATTAAGTTAATGCAAGATGCTCAATTAAACTCAATTAATTTTCAAAATATGTGTACTGACTAGTAGACATATATGTTCGCTTGTATATAAAAATACCCAATAATATTATTTAGCCTATAATGCTATTAATGAAAAATGTCTAAGGCAAGGCAATCATTGCGACTGTTGGCATAAGCAAAGGAGACCCACTGTGCTAAAATTATATTAGGAGACGTTACCCTTCCAATGCCCCTATTGATCCACTACTGAAACTAAATAACTTAAGAAATACCTTCGCACTCTAGCAGTGTGCGACAAGTTTTATAAATTCTATTGCTTGTTTAATTGAGCTCTTTTACAAAAAAAAATTATTGAATTCTATTGTCAATCTAGTTGTTGCTGTCAGTCATCGACTGTTATAACGTTTATTCGATGCACTGTTTTTGGCATTAGTTCAATTTTTCTAATTCATTTCTGTCTGCTCACATCCTAATATAGTAAAAATCTTCTGTATATTGGAAAGTTCTTTGTTGTTCTATTTGTTTCAAACGGGACGGATTGAAATATATTTTATCAAAAAGTTTCCAAATCTGCTTGTACATGTTTATTTTAAAAAATGCACATAATATAATAGGCAGTTTTATTTTATACATAAACTAGTAGTTTAGACCAACGCATGCGTCTCGGTAGTGGTCACAATATCAGCGCTATGAATATGCGGGTTTCTAAAGTAGACACCACCTTATTATGTGCTGTTTGGGAAGCTACGCTGCCTACCTCAAACCATGTCACATATCTTAGTATCTTTGATCTCAACAGTTGGTATAATGCTCAGATGCCTCTGAATGTTCGGTAACCCTTTGCTTTATTATTGTTCAAAATTTGAAGCACTTGGACTGATCACGAGCCCAAATAGATTCTACATGAATTTCATATGCTGTTTTATTTGTCAAAGAATCTTAACAAAAATCAAAGCAAACGATTTTCATAAAATTTAAACAAAGTGAACCAAGTTAAACATGTCTTCCAGGGCTCTCAAATCAAATTCAAATGTTCAAACTTTCAAATCAAATTTTAAAGGCTAAAGAACAAAGTTTGATATTCACAATTTTGGCAAAGTATACACATAAACAATTTATTTAATTTATCCAATGCTTTTTATGGTAATATTCAACTTAATAAATTTAATATTATTGTATTCAATATATAAACCCAAAGAACCTATTGTGCCTTTAAAGTCACTAACCGTTTTATTCACATTGTCAAAGAATTTTCTCCAAGCCTATTAGGAAATTTGGGAATCTTAGAATTTGGACGCATCTATGGATGAGTGTGCTTTGTGCTCCCTGTTATAGTAAAAAATTGTCATAAAAATTCTTCCTGTGTTTGAAGTGTTTTCCCTTGACTAGTGGTGCACATGGTACCAACCTCAACTTCTTTGTTTTCTATCAACCCGAGATGCACTCCGGACGCGATATGCACAAAGTCAGAAGTCTTCGCTTTGTAGGGTGGCAGTGAAAGAGGAAGTGTATCTCTTCACAGTGCTGTTTTCAGATCTTTATTTCGTGAGTCATGAGTGCTTAAAAAATTGTTACACTTTATTGTATATGTAAAAATCATTTCTAAGAAATATCAAACTTGAAATCATATTTTCCGACTTTCAAATGTCAAATCAAACCTTAAATTAAATAATGTTCAAATTTTCAAATCAGAACTTGAAGAGGTATTCGAATTTCAAACTCTATTTTCCTCAAACTTTGAAATCCCTGATGCCTGCTTATATATTTTTTTTCTTTTGAAATGGATTTCCAATACATCATATGGTTATCAATAATAGCAGTATATTTTAATTACTGTACATTTTCTGATTCGGATTAAATATTTGTTCAAACTTTCATTTCAATTCTGCTTTTCTATAAGAAATGGCACTTTGGGACACAGGAAATTGTTACCGAATGTTACGCTACTTATAAAAATTGTATTCTTGTTAACAATTTTAGATCAAACGTAATTTTCCGAACCTCGGGTAAATTCGTTGACCGCCACGTATTAAGTTGTATTATCCCATTTTTCGCAAATGCAAGTTAAAAATATTAAAGAAATAGATATTGAAATGCAATAAATTCAAGTTTTACATACATCTAGTATTTTACTTATATTAAATAACAAGCAATTCGAATCCTGAACTCTCTATGTAAGCCCGCAAAATTCATTATGTAATTCGAACCAAACTAAAATAATGAAAAATACCATCAAATATGTATGTTTCAAAATATTCCCGCATTTCGCATGTAACTGAAACGTCATCGGTAACAAAAAGCTTAACTCGAGAGTTTTGATGCCAAACAAGCTCAGCACACACAAGTTAACAGCCTGTAGAACAGTTGAATGATCAGTTTTTTCGAGCTCCTTGTGAGTAACAAAGTTAGAAGTTGGCTTTTTAACAGAGTTTCCCACTAAAATTCCAAGTGCAAAACTTCCAGCATTCTCCGTAGCTTCGTCAGTTGATAAATAGAAATCAGAATCTTCTAAATCATTGCTGACAATTTTTTAGCATCTGATTAAATTTTCTTGGAATGTAATTCTTTGAAGTGGTAGTACGATCAGGTGTTAATCTGCCAGTCAACTAAAAATCTGAAAAATTGGATTTTCGTATTTATGTAAAGTAGTAGAGTAGATTATTCCTAGTTATTTCTGAGAAAAATAGCAAACTTGCGTTAAATTATCGTATGCAAAGCTACACTCGAAAAATGGTCTTTGTTAAAGATATTCCCGAGTTTATCGGGTAAATACTATTTCCGGAAGTTTTTTATGTCAACTAATATTTTTTAGCGGAATATAGAATCTACATTACTTAAAATTTTAAATCAGAGGTTTTTTTATTTTGAATATTGGAAGATTATGCATTGAACAAATTGTCAATCAAATTGAACAAATGGATTCTAAATCATTATAGTATTTAGAAACAATAAAACACAAATTAATATTAATCTTAAATTTTCATGCAGGTCATTTTATTTTGCAAGATTCAAGCATAACAGAAACATTTTTAAGGGACGCAATAATAGACATTGGTTGCTCATTAATTACAGTAATTATTAGAGCAACCATTTTTAACCTAAATATTTGCAAATTTTATGCTAAGGATTCTAAATTATAACTTTTACAACTTTCTGACAGTCAAAGAAGGAATAAAATTAACAAAGCGTTTCTTATTGTCTGGCATGATTGTAATGGAAGGATATGTAGAGGACATTTTTGGGTAAAACTTTCTTATCATTGGCCAAAACTTTGAAGTTCACCTGTCTGTATTCATTTTTACAGTGTAGCAGAGTATCGCGTAATAGAAATCATTAATTGATATAGCTGAAAACCCATTAAAGTCAAGTTCAATTGATGTTTCCAACTTCATTAACTTCGAAAATCCTCTTTCACCTTCATTAACTCATACAAGAGGTTTTAACTTTATTAACCTATAGTGCCTAAGTTTTAACCATATTTTACCTTATTATCCTTATTAACTTTTACGTTGCCCTAGTAATTATCCACAAATTCACAAAAAGTGGCATCACGTGAAACATGATAACACAGACACCATTAATCAAAATAACATAAATAACATATATTTGAAAGCTTATAACATTATCCACTGCCTGACCATCTTTATTTTAACTTTTGCACATTTTTAAATGAAATTCGATAAGAAAATTGTATTGTGTAAAGATGGAATATCAAAACTACGAAATTAAGAAAAATTATTTGAAGGTGTTGGTTTATTATTATAGGTTATAGAGCACCTGCTTCATAGTGACAACCTCTTTTTCTGCGGTGCAGACAGTTTCATCCTTGAGTTTTCACAACTTTACATTATTAATTTTCGTGAAGATGCAACGAGTAAGTGAAGAGAGCATGTTCACGAAGTAGCCAGGGCATTATGATCTTTGCCGATTTCCCTGAAAGCCAGGATTTTTCCCACATTCATTTCATGCGAACGCCCTTGTTTCTTTTAGGTATGGAAGGAATAATCCCATGACACTCTGTTCACATTTCTTGATTATGCCAATATGGGAATTTATATCACATGCACAATCAAGGCCAAATACATTGAAGGAAATGATAAGTCCATAAAAATAATTCCTTCTTTCAAAGTAACATCAATATTTTCCGACATGTGACGAAGCACTTCTTTATTTTGGCTAATTTTTTTTCGATGATGACCCGGCATCATTACATTTTTGTTTATCATTTAGGATTTAGTTTATTTCCTTGGTGCGTCCCATCTATTTACTCAGAATTACAATCAGAACAATAAATGAAAGTGTATTTTGAAGCGTTAACAGGAACTTTTAACTTGTAAAGTCACAAAACCAGCTATTTTTAAGACAATTTTCATTGAGCTAACTACAAACTAGTGGGAAAGTTGACCACGTTGTGATGCCGACAAAAATCAATCAATCACAAGAAGATGTACTCTCAAGGATTAAATAACATACATCAAGCGTTGAATAAAAGAATCCCCGTTAAAAGTGAAAGAAGCAGCAAATTTGGAAAGAAATATGTTGTTACGGCGTTGCTATGGAGAAAAATTTGAATGCAAACAAACCATTTATCTTAAATTATAATGCTTAAACTACCTACATATTGATAAAAAAATTGGATTATTTTTTCAAACATTTCATTTTAAAGGAGAATGATTACCTTAATCAAGAATTAAGAATGGCACTGAAGTTTTGCAAAATTCACTTCACATAACAAAATATAGCTAAATAAGTTTTTGTTACCATGGTCCCATTGGTATTACGGCATAACTTTCATTTTCACCGAAATGGGCAAACGTTGTGGTCTCGGTTCCATGTTAGTTCCAGTCCCCCTGAAATATTTCGTCCCAATCCAATGAAAATGAGCATAGGAAATTCCATGGGACTGAATGCTTCCGCAGAACCTTACTATTCAAACATTGTAGTATGTAAGCCAACTTGTTTATTACATAGGTAGACTGAGTTATTGATTGCGACGCTGAAGGCAAACAAAAATATAAAAGCAAATCAAGTTTTACGGGAGCGAGGACAGTCATTGGAGATAAAGTAGGAGCAGATGGAAGAGTATGTGAAGTTGAAGAAGGACTCAGCAAAGAGGAATTTTGCAAATTCAATTAGATTTTCAATCACATCTGGGAGATTTCTTTCAGCTCGTAGTTTACGCATAATGTTAAGAGTACATGCTAATCAATTAATTGCCTGAGTATTTGAAATTGTAGTCGACACTTCATCCTCATTTCTGCCAATACCAAATGTGAATAATCAACAACTCATGGCGTAGAAATCTTCGAACCTCATTATTGATCTTGCCTTGAAAGAGTATGTGCACATTGTGTACTTATATTTTTGGCTAGATAAGGATTGTGTGCCTCCAAAACTCTATCATTTTGTCAACTGTTGTGATATGCCCTTTTGTTTAATTTGTTTTCACGTAAAGCTGTGTATTTAATTTGCTTACATTTTGTATAAGTTGCTTTCACGGAAAACATGTGATATATTTGACTTATTGCAATGCTGTGTATTAAATTTGCTTAAACTTTTGTTTAATTCAACTACCAAAAGCTATATTACGGCATCATGTAGTTAAACTGTTAATAACAATATTAAGCAATCCAATATCAATCCAGTTGCAATTGTATCATTACATTTTTGGAATAGCTTCTTCTTTCCTTATTTTTTAGTAGTTAGTGATTACTGTCCATTTAGTTTGCTCACTGGTCAAGATCAATGTGTTTTTATGTCATTTTACAATCTTCGCAAGTCATGCATTAATGATAGAAGTGATATCATCTTGGTTTGTTCATTCATTTTGTTCATTTATTAACTTGAACACTTAGACAACTAAAGCTATACCTACCTCGTTTTATAAATATAAATCCCCCCACATGGCTCCTGGAACTTCTTCATACTATCCGTCAGCTTATTCGTTTAGTAAGCGATTTTTCTTATTTTATATAAGAATTTTTAGCTGTTCACCACGGAAATAGATTGTGTTTATATAAGAATTTTTAGCTGTTCACCACGGAAATAGATTGTGTGTACAATGTTTAATGCTGTATTATTCATACTTGAGCAGATTTTTCATTAAAATTTGCACATTTTATAGAATTTTTCAATATTTGTACACTTGTACATTAAAAATCCTTTGCCATTCTTCACTATTGCGATTAGTAGTTAGGACATTCATTTTTTGATCCTGTCATATTCTTTTCTTTAATCGCTATAAAAAAATTTGGTTCGAGAAGAATGGTAAGACCATTTTTAGGTTTCTATTGTTTTAAAAATATAACTAGAACTTTTTTATAAAAGATAGCATTCATATACCGCTATATCGTTTCGATGTACAGTATAGTAATATTGTAGAAACATCTTGAGGTCGATATTATTCCCTGTATCAACAGTAAATATTTTTAAATTGACCTCTTTTTGAGATATCTGATAAATGATGGCATTTCATGTAGTGTGCTTCTCGATTTTCGATTGAACTATTTTTGTTTCTCGAATTGCACAATGAAGGATAATTTTCTAAATCTAAATTTTTACAACTTTACTTCAGCTTCTTTATTGCTCTCATTCTCGAAAAAATTAAAGATGTTACAAAATTCCTGCTTATATCATTTCTGGACGGAATGCTAGGATGGGCTGTCAGCTAATTTTTATTTTTAAAAGATAACTAGTTAATCCTAATTCAATTAGTATAAAACCAATATTGTTATAGTAAAAATTTTTCTTATCAATTAGGCCTTCTTCATCATTGGTCTTATGATCCCCTATGTGGACAAGTGCCATTTTGATATAGATTATTGATTCCTCAAGTGGATTAAAGACTCAAGCAAATGTGGTGTCTTTTCAATTTTTTAACATTTTCTCAATATATTAGTCATGACTTTTTCATTTTGGCAAAGTCTAAAATCTTATCAAGTCGTTCATCTGCAGGACCACTTATCATTGTAGGAGAGAAGTTTTGTGACGAACATCAGCGTCAATTCTCTTGAATTTTACTATCTTCTCCTGCGAACACATTTCTTATAAAAATATTCTCCCTCTCCGCTTTAACTCTAGAGTTCAATAGGTGTTTTCACTAAGGCTGTGATTAGACTGGCAAATGCATCTGTTCAGATGGATCTGTTTGCGATCATCGTCCCATGTAACCACCCGAGATAATCGCATTTCAGCTACATTTGAATCTTTGTGTCAATCGCAGACTCGTTCCTTTTCAACCTCATTTTGAAAAAGTAATCGGGACTAGAGAAATTTCATTTGTAAATTTTTTTCCGAAACTGTGCGAGAAAAATTTAAGATTTTTTTATAGATTTTGTCCAGTAAAAAGAATCCTAATTGATACATGGAAGTATATAAGTCCTCATAATAGGGAAGATAATGTTCGAAATAATTAGTTTGCAGCAGTGTATAGCCAAGGGGGCGTGCCTAGGATTTCCTTGTAGGGGTGGATGTCAGTAGGAGTATTTAGTAAGTCAACTCAGATAACGTTATTCTCGTGGGCTTCTCATTATTATGATACATTAACAGTCACAATTTTGTTTAGTTTTTTCTTGTTACTTATAGTAGTAATTGTAGTTACAAAATGAACTTTGAAGAAGATAATTGTGTGCACAACCATATCCTCTTAGAAGTAGAACAATTATAATTTTAAATGCAAATTAGAATTAAGTAGGAGAAATCATATGTTTAATAAAATTGCCAAATCAATATGTTCTGAACGTTTTTTCTATGAACACAAATTTTTAAGACAAAATCAATCTTCCTCGTCTGATTTCTAAATTTATCGACGATCTTGTTTATTTCAATTGGGATGTCCTTTCTTAAAAACATGCGAGTCTATTCAAACTGCATTTACACCTTTCTCAACGTAAGTGTGATCTTAATGTGGAGAATGTTCGTTCAGCAGAAGCTGTCTTAACAGGACTCACAGAAAATTTTTGAGGTAAGTGTGAATTGTTTGATAGGCATCTTTATTACACTTTTGCAGTGTTTCAGTAGAATAGGAAGGTTTCATCTCAGTTTCATTCCAATTCTTCAAATTGTAACTGAAGTTCGATAGAACTCCACCAATGGCTCAATGTCAGCAAATGCATGATTTTCTGTGTGGGATGGTATTAATGCTGAAATATCAAGTGCTGTTGCATTGTGCTTAGCAATACGTTCAGATAAATTGGAAATTATTCCATCAAGGAATGGTATGTACATTGACCGCGAGAAGTATTGCCATGGAAAATCGGAGGAAACATTTGATCGGTAAATTTTACATTGGCTTATCCGTGGTAATCCCAGTTCTTCACCGAGTAGTTTTTCTGCTTCAACTGCAATAGAGAGCATGTCACTATCTGTATTCTGCAGTTTCCCCTTCAAAGTCTAGTCAAATTTAAGTTTACAGCAATTTGAACTCCAAGATGAGTGTGATGAGACGCAAAGTTCACAGGTAGAGGCAAATCAGAAGGGGGAGCGACAGAAAAGGAAATACCACATGTCTTGGTAGTGCTAAGATCAAGATGGTTGACAGAGGACCAAGTAGACAAGTGGACAAGATCAGAAAAAATGTTCGAATCAAAAGACCAACCAAAATAAAAAATCGCAGTGTCGTCGACATACAACAGGCAAGACGAGTTGAGAACAGAATGAGGGAGGTCATTAATGGCAACGAGGAAGAAAAGAACAGCAAACACTGAGCCTTGGGGGGGGCACCACTAGTAACGGAGAAAGAACAGAGATAGACGGGTTGATTTTGACACACTGGTTACGATTGGTCAGGTAAGACTGGAACAGTTCGATGAAATCCACATCAAAACCAAATAAACGTAAC
>CABFPE010000006.1:1566766-1601941 GCA_900660155.1 Hofstenia miamia | reverse complement strand
TCTAAGGTTTTTAAAAATACATACAAGGATAATTAATTAACTGATATATTTTTAGATGTGAAAAATCAAATTTAGACTAAAATATCGCTGCTAAATGCAATATATATGTCACATTTGGTAGTTAAAAATATCAATGCTTTATTTAATTTTGAAACTTTTTCCAGTTTCTGTGTCGCATAAAAAACTGCATCCAAATGACATATGCGTTGAACATCTGTTGTAAATAATGAGAAAATTGCATTTTCCCGGTTTGATCTTTTAATCCAAGCGCTATAAAACTATACATATATTGCAATTTATAATTTGGCATGTGCTTAGGAAGTGGACATAAAATAAACCAACTTTGTCCACCATGTCCTTTTCAAAAAATGAACTCAGATACATCATTCACTTAATTTTGTCTGATTAACCGTAGCCTTATTGGACAATCATATTACATGATGTTCAAATTTTATTGTATATTAATGAACTGCTAATTTGGAAACATGACTTAAGCTAAGCATTTAACTGAGTGGACTGTTTGTGCATTTTTGTAACCTTAATTTATTATACAAATTTCTTGTTTCATTTTACCACAACTGGATTTTTATTTTACGGTTCAATTTAGACGTCTGCTTATTGATTCATATCTTTTGGAGAATAATATTCTTTTGGAAAGCTATCCTCCGTCATCCATTCATGTGAGTATTAACGATCCACTAATATTAATAAAATGTTTCTTCTCAACGTATTTAGTATGCTAAGCTTATAGCAAGTTTGTACCGAGATCATTTTTGTTTAGAAATATCTGTTCAATAAATGTTCCACTAGATGGCTGTATGTGTATACAGTTCTTTGTGTTTCCAAGAGCTAAAGGTTTTCTTTTACAAAAATTGCTTGGGTTAGAAACCGTGACATAAAAGGGCAATTGTTAATGTGTAGCGCAATACTACATATGCTACTTTATTATTGGACATGGGAAATAATTTTTGGTATTGATTAATATCATTCCCCTGACATAATAATTTCTGTCTGGTAAATTCATCAGTTTCTAATTGATATATAAAGACAAAGTTTTCTGTCGCCTTACATATGACCATCGATTAATGCATATTATAAAATTTATGAGACTGTCAGGACATAAATGTTCTGCCACTAGTGCAGTTGTAACAAATAATATTTTGGCAATTAAGGAAAAATAAGTATTTTGAAAGCTGAATTTGCCAAAAGACGATTGTCAATATAACAATTTAAAACCAGTGATCTTAATTAATTCGATGTTTATCAAGTTGGTATTGGGTTTTAGAATTAAAGTCGTGTATTATTTTATTATTCTTGAGTGTTATTTATATAAATGGGTTAATATTTATGTAATATCTTCAAAAATAAATGTTAATCAAGTAGACATCCAAATAATGATATAAATTTTTTTGTCTAATGGTGGTAGGTTTAAGCTATACACTATAAAAGTTTTTCTCATGCAATTTCTGAAGAATTCATTGCGCAACTACTGTCCATTATCTTCAGAATATTGAGCATTTTTGAAATTTCTAGTCCTTAAAAAATTTTCATATCTACTCATTATATATATATATATATATATATATATATATATATATATATATATATATTCATGTCAATCTACGGTAATTACATAAACAGTTTGTATGCGTATTAAAATATATTTTGTTCAAATTTCGTTTCATTTCATTCAATATAACGAACGCAATCAGTATTTTAGAGAAAAAAGCTTGGGGTGTACAAACTTTTGTGACATACTATATATACATATATATAGCATTTTTTAAATGGCTGTTCTTTCTCATCGTTGCATGTCGTTTTCTTCTGCTACAACTTTTACTTAACAAAAAACAAATATCTTCTCTTTATATTCAAATTATATAATTATATTATAAACTATTTTTCTGTATTATGAATTTATTACATCTCGTATAAATGCGGACCCTTTAATTCAATCACTATTATAAACAATAAAACATTTTCCATGCTCTTAGTGTCATCGTTTTCAGGAAGACTTTAAATTTTAAACTCTAGCTCCAAATCGGCTGAAAACCCATTTCATTTGTCATCCCATATTATAAACATGTTCATTTAAGTATGTGCATATTTAGGAGGCGCTCCAAGTTTTTCTTACCGAAAATTGTGATATATTTCATAAACATTTTGTCATAAATTATTTACTTTTGGATCTTATCGATATGCTGAGGATCGACTCATCAAATACAGAGGTTTGTATAAGTTTAATCATACAGTGATTTATAACCAAATTTAGTTTATTGAAGCAATTGCCAAGTATCCATTCAGTATTGGTGCTTCTTTGTCGTTTCCACAAATTAAACTAGCACAAGCTGTATGGGATGTCGATCACGGTAGAGCGGAGGTAATGTGCTTTCTTATTTGAGAATGTTGAACTAGTGTTCATATATATGTATATACACTGACGATGATTTATAAATCGAAACCGGTTGGAAATATATATATATATATATATATATGCTTTTCATATGACCACTTTAAGCTTAGAACATCAGAGCCATAAAACATTCAAACAGCACAAGTCTGTTTAATTTAACACTACCTTTTCGTGTCATAGTTTCATTTATTTTGATGATGCTCATTATTCTAACCAATAAAAATCAAGCAATCTGGCTGGACCACCATTCCTTGGTATTTGTTATCTATCTATTTTACGATCAAATGGCAATTCCTTAATATTCATCACTGGGATCAAAATTTTGGAACACATCCAAACTTGAATTTTCAGTGATATCCAGCACATGTATCTTTGCATACAGAATTTCCTCAACTTTTTTATAGTTGTCGTCGTATGTTTTCAAAAAAAACTTTGCTCTACAAACACAGAGCCGGGGCTTCACGTTCTTTCAGCAATGTTATTGTTTGGGAGTCTCTACCTTGTAGCAGCTTCTGATTTTATATTTGAGAAAGCTGCCTTGCACTAAGTTAACTTTAGATTTGTAAGAATCATTCACATTTTTAACAAGGAACGCTTGTTGATATATTCAAAATAAGAAAAAACTTTTTATATAGGATAAATATCAATCATTATCATATAGGTCTTTGTATTTTTTCTATACTGCTGTTGCACAAGCATAGAATAAATGTTTTTCATACTCTATACGTGTTATAAATATCAACTACAAGATTTATTTCTGTTGCATAGACTTAAGAGGGTATAGGAAAAATTTTGAGAAATCTCAAAAAAAATTTTAATGTTTAGTATCAGTCGTCTTGCAGTTTAGACACTGTCTGAGTTAAAAGTTTTGCATTTCTTTCACAGACATAACCTAATAAAGCAAAATCCGACAATTTTTGGTTTTTTAGATGTTCCCAACCATTGCACCACTAAAACGCGTATTTTTATGTAAAAATCATTCTAAATTTTTTGTTGAATTAATTATATAAATTTTTGAAAGCTTAAAAACTTCTATAACATTATATTTGTGATTTATTGAACATTTCATTATTCTAATTTAATATTATTCAATTTTTGCACTAAACCAGTATAATATATTTTATTCAAAATCATTTTTTGACAAAATTCAAATTTTTTAGTTTTCATTTAAATGTTGGTAGCTACAAAATGTATAGAGGATTTTTAGTTGAAAAAAATGAATTAATTTAAAAAAGAAACCAATATTTTTTAAATTTCCTATATGGTATTTTTTCAAAATGCTTTTAAGACCTAAACAAAAATGTTTACAGTGAATTCCTCTATACATTTCATGCTTGAAGGGCTGTTGTATGATATAATGCAAAAAATCCATGAATATTGAATAGTGTGTTGAAATTCTTGACGCTACTTCGACCCGTTCGAAAATTTTTGGAATTGGCATATATTATGAATTGGTCAATTTTTTAATTTGATTATGAAATTTCAACTTGTTATCAATCCTTTAGTAAGAAATCATTTTGTTATCATTAAAATTCACTTTACAGCAATCGAAAATAATTCTGGGGTTGTCTTTCCTATACCCCCTTAAACAAATTTGTAATTCAAATCTGTAGTTAATGTTTCAAGTTGATGTGTCTAAGCATTTTTTCATTTCAATTTGAGATATTGAAAGGTAGACCTTCGAAAGAGGAAGTTGTTTCAACTGATTAGCTAAGTTGGCTATAAAGTTTGTCTGCATGTCTTGAATTTAGCCATCTTATAATTAGACATTGATTGACCGCATGAATTTGCGAATCAATTCTAGTTAACAATAAGTTTTACTTACATTTATAGCATATCAGTTAACATTTTTGTTTTGAAGTTATTCAATTAATATTGATGTTTTACACACATGGCCTAATTTTACTAATCCTCGCCGTACATATCATACATATCACTTATATGACTTCTTTGTTGTAGAACTCCTTCATCTTGTGGTTAGTCTAAACTTAGTCTTCAATATGCAAATTGTAAAGGGGTTTTAAATAGTGCTTCTTTTCACATTCCCTTTAAGTTTTACTTTGTCTTCGCATACCTTTAGTCAATTTTCCGATTTGTTCAAATCAGTGCACAATAATGTATACAGTTTTTTGCACAGTTGCACTTACCTCCACATTCAAATTTATATCCAGTCAACGTTCTCATCATTTTCGCTATTTTCTTACTTTGCTTACATGCTAACTGCTAACCCTTAGGTTTTAGTATAACAGCATGATCCAATATTAAGGGAGTAATAGGTCTAAATTTTATATTTACATAATATGCTTAACGATTTTGATTATGTTATTTGTACTATGAATTATTTATTATATTTTTAAATAACCAGATATTTATGACAAACGGTAAATGCATTGCAATGCTTCTTGAAGAGGTTGAGCTTTGTTAAGTATTGCGTAGAATCAAGCTAATAAAAATTCATTTTTAATTTATATGTTAATAAATTTTTTAAGCTAACGTACTGTGCCTTACGCGGTCAACATTCGTTGCATCAACATTATATTGCGTGGTCAGCTGAAGCCAACAAATGTTTAAGTTATTTTAATCTTAGCTTATTCAATTTTCATAAAAGTTTTCCAATACAAACTTGACATCGATTTTTAATTATCCAATTTTTTGGAAAATATTTATGACTATAAACAATAAAAATTTAAGTTGTATGCATTAGAATTTGAAAATATTATTTCATGATAAATGTAATATTAATTTTTAGCAGAAACAATTGTAAGTGGATGTTTGTCACAATTCGTGTTGAAATAGTTTCTATTAAAATTAACATGTTATATTAAGTTTAATTTTAAATTTTGTGTTTATCCTTAAAGTATTTTTTTCAGAAAAAGATACATGAATAATAAGTGCCAATGACAATACAGTACTGGAAAAAAGAATTCGGCCACCCATAATTTGTAATAAATATTTCTAAGAATGTCATAGGTATTTTTGATTGGATTTGGTGTTGCAGAAAGAGGAATTCATCAATATTGAGACATAATTATCACTGTTTACTTTAAATCTGAAGGAAAAATGCTACAATGCTTGTGGTTAGCCAATATTTTCTTGGAAAAATGTATTCGGCCACTTCAGACCAAATCAGAGAATCTGTAAAAAATTTCATTGGTTGAGCATTTTTCAGTCTATTTATATTGAAAATTTCTAATAGCAGTATTTCTTCGCCAGATATGATTATCTCAAAACATTTGGAAGGGATTAGTCAACGTAATATAGCCCGACTTGTACTGTCGGGGATATCATCAGACATTTCACTTCTGAAAACATCATTACCTCCAAGACAAAGTCCGGAAGACCAAAGAAGACCTCCAAAACCTTCCAATCAGCTCTTATGTGCCTTTCAAAGCGAAATGCCAAAAAGACTTCAGGGGAATTTTGCAAGGAATGGGCTGATGGTCATCTTGTGACAGCAAGAACTCTGCGAAATATCTTGAAGAAGTACTCAATTGGGACTTTCGTAGCACTCAGAATGCCATTCTTAACCTCAAAGCAAAGATTACGCCGGGTAAGGTGGGCCAATTTAATGAGAGACAATTCATCGGGACATTGGTCTAATGTTATATTTTTAGATGAGTCAAGATTTGAGCTATACTCATCAAAAAGAATGTTGATAAAGAGCCCAACTGGGCAGAAGTTCAGATTCTTGCCTCAATTTACTCGGGGACCATAAAGTATGGTGGGAAGTCTGCAATATGGAAGTGTGGTTTTCGCAAGATTTTTCATATCACTGGTACTCTTCGAAGCTCTTAATATGCTCGGATTTTAGAAAAGGAACTTTGCCACTCTTTACAAGTGATTCAATATATCAGTAGGATAGTGCTCCATGTCATACTTCAAAAGAAATGAAATACTTCTTCCACAATAATGGGGTTGCTATCCTTGCTCACTGGCCTGGTCAATCTCCAGACTTTAACATTATCGAAAATATGTGGAAAGAGGTCAAATATCAATTGGACAGCATACTCTTCACACTGAAAACGAGCTGTGAAGCGCAATTAAGAAAAAATGTTATGCAATTCCCAAAAGCTTTATTGATGGACTTTTTGCTTCAATCCCTGATCGCCTAGAAGCTGTTATTCGCTCAAAGTTGACACTCTACAAAATTTTAAGAGAGAATTTTGTTGCTAAGTGCTTATGTTGCATCAATTACTCATTTATATATCTTATTTTGAATTTTCTTTTTTCGGATTAGCTCATTTACTTAAATTTTTGTTTTCAGGTGGCCGAATACATTTTTCCAATACAAGTTTTCTAATTTTGTTTAAAAATTAATAGCCAATTGTTCTTCTACATATTTTATGGTATTAGACATACAGATTTTCCTTTCTCAATCAAAGTAACATTTTGTTATAATCTTAGGCACACTCTATCCAATGAATGTTCTTTATTTATTCAAAATAACAAGGTCGTCGAAAACATATTTCCAGTACTGTATATTTGCCAATATAATGTATATGTGTTTGGTTAGCTCAGTGCAAGTAGTGGGTAAATTGTGTCTCAAATAGTATTTTCTTGAAGTAATAATATAATGTAGCCAGATTCCATATTCATTGAAACAATGCAACAGGAGTTATTTTGAGATTTATTGGAGGATATTTTTTTCAATAATTGAAATAATTGCATCACTTGTGCTATGCTTAGTGCGGACGCCATGTTTGGATGATAAAATATTCTCAGATGCAAAGTATGGATAAATTTGAATTTGCAATAATTTACTAAAATCGTGTGTTATTGAAATTGGCCTATAATTTTTTTCGCAATAAAGGGATCTCCATTATTTATACAAAGACTTTTTCATTATATCCAGAAATTCGTTTTCAATTATGCAAATGATAGATGGTCGCCAACTATATGAAGTAATTTTTTAGTTATTCAGTAAAGTAAATGAGTCGAACCTGTAGATTTATTAAGGTCTAAATTTCGTACAATTTGTTTCTAATTCTTTTAGAGTAGATAACCTAAATTGAAATGTCTGCTTACAATTTGATTGTCTAAGTTCTGATACAGAAATTTTGGGAAAATTAAGGTTATCTAATTGTTTTAATGTCTGACGTAAATGATTTTGTATCATTTTTATCTGTAAATGTTATATTATCAATGTACATTTCTGAAATTTCCCATTTATTTTCCAATGAAATGGTTTAAAACTTCTATTTTAGTTTTAAAGAATTTAAGTTTTCAAAAAATTTGCGGTGTTTTAATGCTGAATTCTTTTCGCGGAGGTGCTGAATTATTTTCTTTGATCTTTCTTAATTAGTCCAGTTTGTCTCGGTCGGAATAGATTTAACTAGTTCAAAGAGGACGTAATTAGTTGATCGCCCGTCGCGGTTAAATTGCGTGGCCGTGATTAGTCAATTAATTACTCAAAACTTCATATTTTAAATGATGAAAGCTGGAAAATTGTTTTGTGAATAACTTCCACGCCACACCATATTTTTCCTTATTTGCTTCAAGAATGTTTTGCATGTCATCCTATTGGATTGATGAGAAAAATTTCATCATCGTTAAAATTGAAATTTCCGCGAAATGTACGAATCGATTTAATAAATGTTTTTTTATATTTTTACACATTAGATTTTTTGACGATCTTTAGCATGATGAAGATGATTTTTAGTTTTTGTAAAAAAACAGGCATTTAACACCAGAAACCATTTTTTTATCTCAGTATATAACAGAATCGCATTCGTTTTTATAGAACAATGTTTACAATTCATTCGATTTGTTCGTCACTTCTTTGACAGAATGGATGTGAGATAGCTAGAAAAACTTATATTTTTTTGGGGCCTTAAATGCGTCATTGTCAGCATTTAAAGGGCAGTTATCATCAGTGCCTTGTGGAACTGCCCGATCTGCTATAATGTAGCCAGATTCCATATTCATTGAAACAATGCAACAGGAGTTATTTTGAGATTTATTGGAGGATATTTTTTCAATAATTGAAATAATTGCATCACTTGTGCTATGCTTAGAGCGGACGCCATGTTTAGATGATAAAATATTCTCAGATGCAAAGTATCGATAAATTTGAATTTGCAATAATTTACTAAAATCGTGCGTTATTGAAATTGGCCTATAATGTTTTTCGCAATAAAGGGATCTCCATTATTTATACAAAGACTTTTTCATTATATCCAGAAATTCGTTTTCAATTATGCAAATGATAGATGGTCGCCAACTATATGAAGTAATTTTTTAGTTATTCAGTAAAGTAAATGAGTCGAACCTGTAGATTTATTAAGGTCTAAATTTCGTACAATTTGTTTCTAATTCTTTTAGAGTAGATAACCTAAATTGAAATGTCTGCTTACAATTTGATTGTCTAAGTTCTGATACAGAAATTTTGGGAAAATTAAGGTTATCTAATTGTTTTAATGTCTGACTTAAATGATTTTGTATCTTTTTTATCTGTAAATGTTATATTATCAATGTACATTTCTTAAATTTACCATTTATTTTCCAATGAAATGGTTTAAAACTTCTATTTTAGTTTTAAAGAATTTAAGTTTTCAAAAAATTTGCGGTGTTTTAATGCTGAATTCTTTTAGCGGAGGTGCTTAATTATTTTCTTTGATCTTTCTTAATTAGTCCGGTTTGTCTAGGTCGGAATAGATTTAACTAGTTCAAAGAGGACTTAATTAGTTGATCGCCCGTCGCGGTTAAATTGCGTCGCCATGATTAGTTAATTAATTACTCAAAACTTCATATTTTAAATGATGAAACGTGGAAAATTGTTTTGTGAATAACTTCCACGCCACACCATATTTTTCCTTATTTGCTTCAAGAATGTTTTGCATGTCATCCTATTGGATTGATGAGAAAAACTTCATCATCGTTAAAATTGAAATTTCCGCGAAATGTACGAATCGATTTAATAAATGTTTTTTTATATTTTTACACATTAGATTTTTTGACGATCTTTAGCATGATGAAGATGATTTTTAGTTTTTGTAAAAAAACAGGCTTTCTTCTCTATTTACATGAATTAATCTAAAGCATTCTCAGAATTTTCCTTACTTTCTACACTCTTCATTTTCTATATTTTCAATCGGAATTTGTTCTTTGTTTAACTCCACAGTTACCGTTTCTAAGGTACCATTATAGATCGCTGTCCGACTGTGCAATCTTGATTATGTTTCTGCAATATTCTTTGACATCATTTTAGTTCATGAACGGTATGCTTGCCGTAATTTTTCAGAAAATAAATTGCGTAAGATTAAATTTGGAAAAAGTAAGATCGTTTTCTGCAAAAGTGATATCAAATTTACAAAAATTAATATCAGGATCAGAAAAAATAAGATCAAATTCAGGATGTTCAGTATCTTCAAAATTCCATTGGTTTATTCGTGTCGACCAATTAATATGGATTCGAATCAAGAATGAAGAGGAATGGTTCAAGGACAATGATAGCCTCCTCTATTGAATACATGTATAATAGAACAATAAACGCCTTTAAGTATACAAACTAGTTATACTTTCACATATGTGAAGTAATGCAAATTATTACACTAAATGATGTAAAAGGCTTACACATTTAAATGATATTACATTTATGTAAATCAATTCATACAGACTATAAATTATTCATCATTATGTGCGAGTTTTGATCGATTACATTTTTTGCTATGAAAATTTTCTAGATTGATGAAATCATAAAATGTCCCTCATAGAACTATTCAGTGTGCTTTTGAATCAGCATTTGATAAACTTGAAAAACAAAAACTAGTTTCATATGGAGGTAGTCAGTGCGTACTTTTGATATATAATGAGAACCATAGGGCAAGATTTACTTTCCGGGGAGATCCTCGGGATCTCGTAAGTGGGATTGATTGCAAATGTACTTTTTCCCATGTGTTTCATGGATATTTAAAGGGCTAATTACTGCAAATTCAGAGAAGACGATGTTTTTATTCTATATTAGTGGCAATAGCCAACAACATCTACTTCAACTGTGAGAACGTATTATTGCTGTTCCTCAAACTCAGAAATACTTCATCTGAATCAAGATATATTCAATTTTTATTTTAAAGTTTATATTTCTTAAATGAACAATGAGATTGATTCTTCAACAGAATAAAAAGCATTTTTGATTCCTTTTACTCTTTCAACTCATCACATAGGAGCTCAAAGTCTTCCATATTTTTCATTGGCGACTTTAACCTCCCTGGAGTTTATTGGGATGTTCTTTTTCCATTAGATTGTTATGAACTTCAACTTGTTTAATTTATTTCTGATCTCTCGCTTATCCAACTAGTGANTATTTAAGCTAGGTCTATAGCATAAAAACAAATTGGTCTGTTCTAATATTTAATACAGATGGCTGTTGTAAAAGCGTGAATTTTAACATTTGCTTTTGAATCAGCATTTGATAAACTTGAAAAACAAAAACTAGTTTCATATGGAGGTAGTCAGTGCGTACTTTTGATATATAATGAGAACCATAGGGCAAGATTTACTTTCCGGGGAGATCCTCGGGATCTCGTAAGTGGGATTGATTGCAAATGTACTTTTTCCCATGTGTTTCATGGATATTTAAAGGGCTAATTACTGCAAATTCAGAGAAGACGATGTTTTTATTCTATATTAGTGGCAATAGCCAACAACATCTACTTCAACTGTGAGAACGTATTATTGCTGTTCCTCAAACTCAGAAATACTTCATCTGAATCAAGATATATTCAATTTTTATTTTAAAGTTTATATTTCTTAAATGAACAATGAGATTGATTCTTCAACAGAATAAAAAGCATTTTTGATTCCTTTTACTCTTTCAACTCATCACATAGGAGCTCAAAGTCTTCCATATTTTTCATTGGCGACTTTAACCTCCCTGGAGTTTATTGGGATGTTCTTTTTCCATTAGATTGTTATGAACTTCAACTTGTTTAATTTATTTCTGATCTCTCGCTTATCCAACTAGTGACTTGTCCTTTTCTTCAAAGTTTTCCATCAGTGCTGCACACAAATTGATTAAATCTCTTCCTTTTGCTATTCAATTCAATGATAAGCTTGCTCCATCTCCCAGTGACATCAATTTTTTAATGAATATTTCTGTTCTGTATTGTTTCTCCCAGCTCTTCTCCTGTAAGTGACAATAGAACTGACTCTACTCTAAACCTTTCTGAAATCATTCTAAATTCTTTTACTCCACATGCAATCTTTCAAATTTTGTCTTCTGTTAAGTCACACTCATTATCAGTTATCACCATTTCTAATTAAAATCATTGCATCCTCTCTTTCTGATCCTTTGTTTCAGCTTTAACAATCAATCAGCTTATCTTCTACGTTTTCTCAAATCTGGAAAAAAAGCTGTTCTTATTCCAATCTTAAAATCTGGCAAGAATCTTCTGAGGCATTTTTGTTCTTCCAATTTTCATTCTTTCTCATCTATCTCTTGTTTTTGACCCGATAATTTTCAATGCTATCTATCCCGTCATCCGCCCTTTGATTACCGAATTTCAGTACTGTATATCCTAAATTGCATAAATTTCGCTAAAAACTATTAAGCATATATAGTTAACATGGCTATGCATGCATATGATGTGTGTCCTGGTCATCCGCGGGGCCAAATGAGGATATTCACGAAAAATCTCGTGGGGTGAAAATCAGAGTTCTGCTCCATTAAACGACCTGTCAATAGTCGTAGACAAATAGCATCCAAAATGTGTCAGTTGAAATATTCCAAATCAAATGTAGAATTTAAAATATTTTTTATAATGTAAAATAGATATAAAGCTCTGCAAAATGCTGAAGCCATCTAAGAAATTTGTAGTGGCAGTTAAATTATATATTTTCTAAAGGCGCAACGCTATATTGTAACGTTGCAAATCCAAAACCGAAAATAACATAAACGTTTGGCAATAAAGACCCTCATGTACCTTCGCCTTGATTCGGTTTATGAAAACTTGAAAATTCTGAACATTCTGAAATGGATCTTACTATTTCTGCATTTTCTGAAATAGATCTTGAAAAAGGTGTAGTTGTGATACTTTTATACTAACTTTAAGACTTTTTTAATTTTGCAGTTGAGACTTTCTTCAGAATGTAATACCTTCATATTTTATTCAGATGTTGTTTTGCAACCTCCTGCCGTTTGCAGGTTTTCTCTGATATGAATAGTTTTTTTTTCAATTTGAAAGCATGGTTGACCGAGCAAAGTTTTTGAAATAGATGTCGTGATAAATTTTCACATAAGTAGCAAATGATAACGTTAATAAGCGTGCCATTGAACTTGTCTGATAATTGTGTTCTTCTTAATAATATAGACCACAAGATTTTGAAGGAAGGCATTTGGTGTACATTTTAAGTTATTTCTAAGAAGTTTTTTCCTGGATTTCAATATTGCAGAAGCAGTTATCCTATATAAAGTTTACAATCCAATTTAATAAGTGTACAGTGAAAAAATTACCCGCATGCACTATTAATGATTTCTGTGGATATATATTTAAAATCAATGCCTAAATGACATTCTAATTCCTTTTTGCTTATATCCAGGACAGGGTGCTTAAGCGAATATCTATATGTCTTTAGATTGGCATAAGTATATTATTGACTTCAGAATGTCTAAAGATCACTCCACAATGGCTGAAAATCGCTGTTCTCCATTCGGTTCTAAAACAGAATATGCTTCCTCTGGGTCTCCGATACTACCAAGTTGGTGGCTTGGCACCTTCAAACTATATAGAATTGGAACTTTGCTTACAATGCCTTCTTTCGAACAAGTAAGTACTTAAAGCTTTCGTTACAAATTAGAAAATTTCGTCTTTTCTTTAGTGTTTTTATCGCATGGAAAACTGCATTTTTAAGGAACAATAATAACGGGACCACAAAATTTACATAGAAAGAGTCTCGTAACAGCATAAGAGAAATGTAGGCCGAGGAACTTTCAGACTAGTTTTAATACGTTTGTATTCGACTCATTTTCAAATTTTTTTAAGACAGACCCACCATATTGGAAAGAGCTTGCCCTACTTGTGCATCAGCATGGATCGGATCGATTCGCTTCCAGTCTAGATAAATGGCATATATCATTTTCAGCTCGATTGTTCTTGCTTAAAATATTTTTATAATGAATTTCTAAAATGTATTTCGTTTGCGTTCATAACTTAATATATTGATGAGGATTTTAACTTCTTAATTTTCATTTTCGCGATATTGGAATGTCTAAGCAATTTCAAAATAATGAATTTTCTGCTTGCAATAAAGAAAATGTTTGATCATTTTTATGGAAATTTGTTTTGCTTTAAAAAACGAATAAATATGTCCTTGAATTAAATGTCGATTGATTTCAAAATTTATATTATTTTTAAATATTTCATAATTTCTGATATATATGTACGTGTTGTAAAATAGTGAGTGACTTTTTCAAATAGGGATTTTGTTCTTTAAAGGATTGATCACTCTCAACCAAAGATGGACATGGGCGGCGCAGGCTTAGACCTAGTGTTTTGCAAAAATGTTGTTGTAAAACTGGCTTAATTATCACACTGCAGCATATTCAAATCACGCACCTTATTAAGAATGTGTTCAAATATATAAATTGCATTTTTATATTATACAGTGTAGATTTGATTTACACTTTAGTATAATTTAATTTAGGTTCTTCAGTGTCAGTTTGCGTTGTCTTTTCTTAGATTTCTAACACACCCAATATTGATCAAGCAAACATCAACTTTGAAGAATGATCATACGAGTGGGACCAAAATGGGTCGAGTCAGCGATAATTTAAATGAGGCCTTGCTTGAACCTAAGTTTTCTCACGTGTCCATCTCTGACCGTATCCAGCTTTTCTATCTCATGGAATTTCATGCTTAAAATTTTCTTCAACTTAACCTATACATTGCATTTTCTCAATAGAGCTGAAACTCTAACCTTACAATTCTTCAAATCAAACTGAATATTTAAGTTTAACTGAATGAATCAGTTATAAAATATTATATTAAATTTGCATCTCTTAATAAATAAAAATTTCTTATGAGATCGAAAACAATTGATGTTAATGGTTGTTCAATCCAACCCATCCCACGATACAATCTCATCTACATCACATGGGGTTCTAATGTTGGTTTGGCAGGCCTCTTAATAAATTGTTGACTTCATTCATCATTTGATGAATTGCCATTTGTATCTTATATATTCCTTTTTTATAAGTTTTTTGCAACCACCAATTTATTATTTGAAATTTGTGGTTGTTAGAAAAACTGGTAAAAAACTATCTCAATCTTAATTTTGAAATTTATTTGTAATGTGAGCAGTTATGACCAAAAGCTGTTCGTCAGTATCTTATGGAATTAATTCCTTCAGAACTTACTTAAAAAAACTAAATTTTAAAGGAGTTTTTTTTTGAAAAAAAACAAAAATTTAATATTTCCAATGTCAGGATTCTTTTGATTAGTATTCTGGATTTTTCATTCTCATGTGAATTGAGATAACAAAGCTTCTAGAAATATTCTTAGATTTAAAAATTGGAATTTTTAGTTGTATCCATGAAGCCCTCGCTTTAATTGATAATCTTGTTTGTGATGAAGAAGATGCTGAAATTTGGAAATATTTTTTTCAACTTCTTTGTCAATGTAAGTGAAGAAATATACTATGAACATTGTACAATTGAATATTTTTAAAAAGGACTTCATTCTTATTTATCATGTACAAATCGAAGTATTCCTATGATCCAAAAACGTTTTCGCAATGCAACGACTCTACGAAGCCCCCTTTCGTTTCCTAAAATATTCTTGTGGAAGATTCAATGCGAAATTTTTATATTGATACAGCAATAAAGCTATGGAATAATTTCTAAAAAGCTCATTACTAAAATAAAAATTTTTAATTAAGAAATTTTTGCTTTCTTTTTATTAATTTCAATCTTAATTATATGAATGCAAATGAAAAATATTAAATTTTAACATCATGATAAATTTATTCTAAGAAATTAGATTTTTTCAATTCATGCCTCTTGATAAGCATGATTATATGCTCTTTCCAATAACTTGAAGTAGTCTGTTTTGAATTATTCCATAACTATTTTCTGTAAATTTTATTCATTTTTGTATTTTCTTATATTTAAGTAAGGTTTGGGAATATATTAAATACGTGATATTTTAGATAACCTTATCATTGATGTTCTTTCTATATCACTGCCACTACACCAAGAGGTTTGTCTAATATTATTTTGTTTAATTTTCACTATATTTGTTTTAATGTGGGATCAAGAGATCAATAACAGATTCTTGCTTTTGAAAATCTAATTTTTAATAATTCTACACTGCTTACCAAAAATTTATTTTACCACAAACTATTAGAATTTGTACAGTGGATAACTTTTAGTGTGTCTTAAATTATTATATAAAATATTTACGTTAACTGTAGCAAATTTTTCATGCAAGTTGTTTTTTTGTAAATTTTGTAAGTTTTTTTAAAGAATCTTGAAATTTTTTTTCTTAAGTTGATTAATTCTGAATTTAAAAAATTTGATCACCCACCAAGTTGATGGGTTTATTTTTGTTAATTTAATTAATAAAAATTTTAAGTGTGTGGGTAATAATTTTTATTATTATTAATATTATTATTAATATTTATATTCTTCAGTATTTATTAATCTACCATTGATAAATGCACAGAGTTATGTAGGGATTACTGTGCATTTCACAATTTTATGAAATGATTTTTGTAATCTTCCGATTACGGGAAATACTCCCGCCTAAAAATTGGTTGCTTTTTTTGTTATATTTATTATTTTGGAGAAAAATTTGACTGAATTGTATTTTTAGATACTTCGTTTTGACATCCCTCATAATTTGATAAAAAAACTTGCATATATTTTATTATCCTTTAAAATGTTCAAATTCTTACTTTTGTGAATTACGCTTCATATTTGACTTCTGCAGTTTTAAAATTACTACTAAAATACAAACACTTTCTTACACAGTTATCTATTTTTTTAATTATCAAAGATTTTGATAATTGGATGGAATTGTGAGTAGCTATATTCGCTTGTATTTTAAAAAATTCTGATTAAATATTTTAAATATATTTTAAATTTCTATGTGTTTTATTTCCAATTACACTAATTTCTTTATAATTTAGCTTTTCAGTTAAACTATCTTCTTTCTTTCCCAATTGGGCTTCCATTATTTTTCCTGATTTTTCTATTATTCTAATATATTTTTTATCTTACTTTCTCTTTTTGTATTTCTTGACTTTTTTTAATGTATTTATTAATTATAAAATAGCAGTTTTTATTTTGTTAAATTGTTTTAAATATTTTAAAGGATTTCCTTTTATTTAAATTTTGGAATCAAATATTTTGTATAAAACTTTAATATAGTTTAGCAATATTTTAAATAGAAAAATTAATTTTGAATGTCTTGCCTTAGATATTCCCTTATTTTATACTAATGATTTACATGAGTTTATGCAAC
This sequence comes from Hofstenia miamia, assembly GCA_900660155.1. Classification (NCBI taxonomy): domain Eukaryota; kingdom Metazoa; phylum Xenacoelomorpha; order Acoela; family Hofsteniidae; genus Hofstenia; species Hofstenia miamia. Next base: position 1,585,069 of record CABFPE010000006.1, on the reverse strand, counting down.
ACGAATTATGAATTTATGTATCATTTGAGTATTTATCTTGATTTTTAAACTATTTCAAAAATTATTTTGTTAGTATTTTAATAAAAAATTATTTCTACATATGTATTCTGTTATTCACTTTTAATTTAGAATTATTGTATAGTTTGTTTTGCTAAATTTTATTCTCACAGTAATTCTTTTTTAAATAATAATTAAAAACAAAGTATAAAAATTCAATTTTTAAATAAATATATTGATCATTATACATATTTTCAGTTTTTGAGCAATTTAAAAATTTTGAATATGTCTTTTAAATTTTCTCACAAACATTCTTTTAAGCCTTTAAAAATTTTTCATAATTTTTCTATAGCAATTTTTTTAAGTCTCATTTATTTTCTGAATCTGATTTTTATTATAGTAATTTTCTCTCATTGAATTGTGCAGAAATGATTTCTTGGTTTTTACAAATATATTTTTTCTATGCCCCAATTCTTTAGATTGTAACAATATTTTTTGTTTTAAAATGTTTAGTTTCTCGACCAATTATATTTTTTGCTTTTTAGTATAGAATTGAGTTATTGCGATATTATCAATTTTTTAAATTTCGTTTGTTTTCTAAATTTTTATTTATAATACAATTTTATGTTTATGTCAGAAACTATTTTTTTTAAAAATGAAAATTATTGATAATAATTTTTATGTATTGCAAGTCTTTGCAATAATCTAAATTACAATTCTAAATTATATTTTGTATATTGAGCTTCAGAAATTTTTTTATGCTTTTTCATTAAATTAAAATTATTTAAATGTTATTTAAATTTTTTTCATTTTAATGTTTTATTATAAAACAGTTCTATCTGCTGAACTTTGTAAACAAAATTTATTTAAAATATTTTTTTTTAAAATAAATTACCAATATTTTTTGTTTTATCAAAATTTTTTATAAATAGTTCTTAATATTTCGTCTCGAATATTTGCAATTTTTTACTAACATTAATTTTTGTCCACATCTGTATATCTTTAAACTTTCATTTCTAGACTAATATTAATTTTGTTGTAAAATGTTGAAATGTGCAACAAAAAATTTGTATCTTAGATACACATTTATTATTTATTAAGATCATAATTTCTGTTTATCTTTTTTTGGCAGTTACATCGTATTTTGAAAATAAGTGATGTTCTTTAAATGTCATTGCATTTTTGCTACATTATTTTATTTATAGTTTTTATTCATATATAAAACTCCCAATTTTCAATGCTGATATATGCAATGAAATTTCATGTTTTTAAATGATATTTTTTAAGAATCTATTAGTTTTTGTTAAATCCGCTATTTACCCTTTTTAGAGTTACGTAATAATGCGTTTTAAAGTTTTGTTTTTTTTCAAAAATAAAAATAATTTTTTACATTACATTCATATAATTTTTAGTTTCATTTTTAGCAAAATAATTGTTTTTGTATTATGTGAAGATTTTTAAAAATTATAAATTGTTTTAAAAAAAGAGATACCAATTTTTTAAAAACATCACTTCTATTTAGTTTTATTTACGTTATTGTATACATTGGTTTTTAATTTGCGAGTAATTTTTTTGCTTTTTAATATGCTTTGTAATACAATGGGATTAAAATGTTATTTTTTCCAAGGTTAATTTTAAATTCAGATAGTCTCGATTTTTCTGCTCAAATGCACAGAAAAAATTTGACAATTTTTTCAAAAAAAAATTTGACAATTTTTTCAAAAAAAATTATATCCTTAAATCCTAGTTTATAATCAATTGGAATGTTTTAACTACAATTTTATAATTTTATTTGGTTAAATATTTAAACTTTATGTTCAAGCTGTTATTTTAATATCCATTTTTTGAAATGGTTGAAATTTTTTGTATTTGTTTACCACACCAATATTTAGCTTTTCCCTTCGTTTTTCTTTAAATCCTATTGTTATAACATTGTTTTTATGTTAAATTATTGTTTTATTTTAAAAAAATGTTTCAGTTTCAGTGCTGTTCTCCTCTGTATAACCCTGTTCTATCATACAAAGCGTACTGAATATGATTCATTCGCTATATATTGTGTGCTTCTTGCATGCAAATTTGCACCATATTCTCAGTAATCGCGAAGTTGAGGCAGAATTTCATTGTTTCACAGTGTAAACATGCAGGACAGCTTTGCATTTCATGATTTTGAAACTACTGCTATTGATTTTCAATCAAAATTTGAAGTTTTAAATTAATCACGAGTGATCAAAAGCTCAATTTTCGAATCGTTTTCACCGTTTTACGTGCGATTTTCTTGTGGGAATTAAAAACGAATTAGTGCAATGTCAGCAGCTACAAAACTTGTACAAAACTGTGGTATTTTTTCGTACCAATTAGTTTTCCGTTGTGCGCAAATCATGTTTAAGTGTGGTCGAGATGCACAAATTAGTGTATTATCGTTGCTTTTTGAAATTCCCCCACCGTTTTCGTTTAGGTTGACTAGCGTAATTTAAATTGCTTTTATCGTAACGTGAACGCCATTATTACTGTAGCGCTCAGTGTACTAGGAATTAATCTTTTGCTATGAAACCCGCCACTCCTAAATCAAAGTCAAAGAAGGTCTCTAAAAAGGCAACTCCAGCTAAATCTACCCCTAAAAAGGTAACAAAGAAGAAGGCACCGGCCAAATCCAAAAAGACTGCAAAGAAAGGAGCGAAGAAGTCTTCCAAGAAGGCATCCAAAAAATAAAGGACAATCGTCAGGTATAAATCAACTACAGCGGCTGGACTTTACTAATTTTATCAGTAAACTTTGTGTATAGTTTATAGCAATGTGAGAAAATAGATTGTTTTAATTTACACATTCTAATTTTGTCATATTACACATTTAATGCACATGTACATTTGAACTATTTAATTTTATTTAACTATTAATCAAATTATTAATTAACTACAATCACAGTATTACAAATTTTAAGTTAATCATTTTACTCAACGTTCAACAAATTAAAATTTAATTGATATAACAAATTTTAAAATTAGTATTCAATACTTAATTTTATTTTCAATTAAACAAAAAATTACTATATTATATGTAACAAACATCGAAGTATACACATTTTTGCAAAACTGATTAAAATTGCAGCTAAATCTACCCCTAAAAAGGTAACAAAGAAGAAGGCACCGGCCAAATCCAAAAAGACTGCAAAGAAAGGAGCGAAGAAGTCTTCCAAGAAGGCATCCAAAAAATAAAGGACAATCGTCAGGTATAAATCAACTACAGCGGCTGGACTTTACTAATTTTATCAGTAAACTTTGTGTATAGTTTATAGCAATGTGAGAAAATAGATTGTTTTAATTTACTTTTTTAAAGCTTTCATTTCAATTTTTATTGCATACAAAGAAATTGTGCCAATTTGAAATTTAACTATTAATCAAATTATTAATTAACTACAATCACAGTATTACAAATTTTAAGTTAATCATTTTACTCAACGTTCAACAAATTAAAATTTAATTGATATTGCTTTTTCCAGATAAATTATGGATGATCGTCAAATTTACACCCTACAATACTACAAATTGTACAATATTATATGTAACAAACATCTAAATATACACATTTTTGCAAAACCGATTAAAATTGCAAATATTTTATGCCCACAATGATTGGTATTTAAAGACGACCATTTTATCAAAAATATTGAAAGAAAAATTTTTAAATGACTAAATATATGTGGCTTACTTTTAGAAAATAAATACTTAAAATAGATTGCATAATTGTTTAAAGTTTGTAACTGAACAAGATGATACAAATTCAGTAATAATTAATAGTAATTCATTTTTTTAAAGCTTTCATCTCAATTTTTATTGCATACAAAGAAATTGTGCCAAATTGAAATTCAAGAGTAATCAAATTAGGGCTATTCACTACATTCCAACTTTTGCATTCATTGAAAAATTAAAATATTGCAAGTTGCATTTTTGTTTTTAAGAAAAATTGCTTTTTCCAGATAAATTATGGATGATCGTCAAATTTACACCCTACAATACTACAAATTGTACATTCATTTCTTTACCCAAGATAAATAACTGTATTGAATTAAAAATCAGTATTTGTAAATCAATTTTGCATCTTGTGAAACAAACGTAATATGAAAATAATTTGGATATCGTTCCAAAGTGAATTTTTTTGTTTTTGGGCTTAGTTTGCTCATGCAGTAGTTTTCATAAGTTTAGAAACCCTCATCTTCACAGATAATTTCTGCAATGATTAACAATACCTTTGATTTTTAGCACTAGGGTCAAGTTTAGCATTGTGAATTCAAATTTTCATGTAATATTTTAATCAGAAATTTAGTTTTTCTCCTATTCCCCTGTGAAGGGGCACCCTAAAAACTATCTTCATAAATATACTTGCAATGTAAATTATAGCGAAAAAATCCAATTCAACGTCAAAAATTTAGATTACTCTAAATTTTATGTGCTAATTTATTGCGGAAGATTTTGAATTAAGAGTTCAAGTGTGAAAATCCTATTTCATAACTAGTTTTGATGTAAATTCAATGAATGTAATGGGATTTTAGCAAAACTTCTAGAATACGCTGAATTTGGTTTTTTGACTATAATTTGCATAGCATGTATATTTATGGAGATAGTTTTTAGGGTGCCCATTCACAGGGGAATAGGAGGAAACTATGTTTCTGATTAAAATATTACATGAAAATTTGAATTCACAATGCCAAACTTGACCATAGTGCTAAAAATCAAAGTTATTGCAGAAATAATTTGTGAAGATGAGTGTTTCTAAACTTATGAACAGTACTGTATGTGCAAACTAAACCCAAAAAAATCTCTTTGGAACGATATCCAAATTATTTTCATATTACATTTAACGTTTGTTTCACAAGATGCAAAATTGATTCTCAGTGAAAAAATTTAAAAAACAATGCTAATTAGTGTCATTCACAGCACAATTCATTTCATCATAAATGATATATACATGTGGGATGCTTTATTATAATGTTGATTCTGATAGTTTGGAAAAAGTAACTTATAGCTAAAACTACTGTTTCTAGAACTTAGGTGTTGGCATATTTATACTATGACTTTCATCCTTCAAGTATAGATATTACTTTAGAAGTATGACCCGATTGATGACTTTTACTAAATTTTGATAACTTTTTCCAAAATATTAAGAATTACCTTGTAAAAAGTATCTAATGTCAACAAATTGCAACGAGTGATAGGTCACCAATGATGCATTCAGTTTGGAATTATTTATAAAGGGGGTCTGTTTTTGAGATACTGTTTTAATTGACTTGTCAAACTCTGTGTGAAGTATCAAAGCACATCACGAGTTCAGAAATAAGAAAGCAGCATCTGTAGGCTCTTGCTGCATAAGCAAAATGGAAGAACTTGATGAGAAATTCGATTGTACAAAGTGAGATGTGCAGATGTTGTATATTAAGAGTTTTTAGTCCTTACCAAACTCTTTTAGTCTAGTTGAGCCGATTTCTTGTTAGCATGCAAAAGCTTATCCAGTGTGATTGCCATCTTTTGAAAACAAACAAGTTTTGTGTGAGATCGCTACTAATTCGTCATACATTTGGGATTTTGTTAAAAATGCTTTTTTCAGAAACAGATTTCACTAAATAAATTATGTGAAAACCTTGAAACAGAAAGTTTTGATTACCAATTGCTGCTAGTCTATAATCTAAAGACAGCCAGGAAGACAATTTTTTAAGAAGTTCCAAGTGGAACTTTTATTCTAAGAATTAACTATAAAGTATGCTTAATATTATTTTTCACTTTCTCACTGATTTTAGCCATGAACTATTGTATCTTTCAGTGTTCCACATGGCTGCCTACAAATAAAAATTCTTACCAGGGCTTCCCTAAGAATTAGAGGTTCATATTAAGATTGTTTGTAACTATCATTGAAGAAATGATTTAACAATTTTTTTGCAAATTTTTGTTGTCAAATAGCAGAAAAATCTTAAACCACTTTTTTTGCAGTTCAGTGTACTTTGGCATTGAAAACGATTAATTGGCTTGATTTTAAACCAAATCGAAGTTTCTAGATTATATATTAATCTGATCAATGCGAATCTTTAGCAAGCACAAACTTAATATTAATTGAATCAAAATCAATTCAATTTCCGTATTGAAACGCAGTCAATATATTTGCGTTTCAACAAAAACTTTGTGAAACAGATTTGCCAGCTTTCAATTTTACGTTTCCAACGAAATCATAATTTGAACACTTAAAACACCTTATTCGAAGCAACATTTGATTTGCAAAAAAAATTCTAAATAAAAATTACACTAAACATAAGATTTGTTAACGAGTAAATATAATACATATTTAAATGTAAGTACATATTTACTCAATTTCTCTACTCACAATTTTGTTGATAATGATCCAAAAATGATCATAATAGCCAGAAAAATCCTCGAATCTTGCAATTATTACACAAACATTTTCTTTTAAACGATATCTATCTTGTCGTTGCTTTTGGTCTAATTGAATTCAAATTATTCTTAACCATCGAAAACAGAAATTTCGATTAGGCTCATGTCACCCGAATATGGCGTTAGAAAATACAATTCAATCTTCTTGTCTTGACAAAATATTTTGACCTCCTCACAATGGTGCAACCTAACATTGTCTAGTTATTTAAAAAACACCCGAATTCTTTGCCTCATTTAAAATTTTAGCCTATCAAAGGGACCTTCTACGAGTTTTTGTTTTCTGTTAATGTAATATAGTGAATATCAGTATTTTTCATTACATCTTGAATATTAACTAGTTCATTTTTTAAGTAATGGCATCATTTTTTGTTTGCAGTTCTGTATTTTACGGGCGTGCTCATTTCAGGTCATGGTTAACTAAACCTAATTTATTTTTGAAATCTTGCTTTATATTTTTGGAAAACGCTATAAAACAGTATTTCTCTAAAAGCGGTTATTGCAATAAAGTCATTTTCACTTGGATCCTGACGAGACCCATTTTTACTCGAATGGTTTTAGTCATAATGATTAAATCTCTGCCTTTTTAAAAAAGTTGCACTGAAGCAATTATCAAAACCTTAAAATGCTAATATCTTTTTTTTAATTTTCGTATCGTAATATACTATTATTTGTAATTATTTGAGTTATAATGCACTGAAATATCGATTTAAATCAAAACTATTGCGATGAAATGCAACCATCAGGCAAAAGTTCCGCGAAAATGGCAATTTACAGTCTTCTAACCCCTGTAGTGAAATTATTTGTGTTATGCTTGCTGAGATCAGTGTATTATCATCTTGACATGAAACTTTTCTAAAACTGTTCTCTATTTACAACAAAGAAACGTATTATATACAAAATTGTTGTGTACATATTTACAACTTCAAGGTAAAAACCGAAAGCATTTGGACTGGACGGTGAAACAACCAGCACCAATACTACATTACTTAGACACACTCTTTCTATTTTATAAGAATTACATGAATCTAGCAAGGCCTTAATGATTCTTAATTATTCAGTTAATGTGAGCCTAAATTATTATTACATTATTCCTAAATTTCTGCAGCTCAAATAAAAATAATATTTATACGAGAGAATCGCTGTATCATTGTTTTTGATGTTTTGGATATTTTGTGTCACCAAACTTTTAGATATTAATTTTGAATTATTCTTACATTTCTTTCATTAAAAAATTGTAGATCTGCTATTTCGGGCATTACCAGAATAAACTAAACAAATACTGTTGAAATGGCATTACGTGATATTACTAGTGTTTTATTTTCAGATATTATATTGACCTAATTATATTGATATGATATGAATCTTTAATATACATGCATGTAGCTTTAAGAATAACGATTTTGTACATAGAATAATGATCTAAAGCTAATTGGTCATTCAGTGTTGGTCGATTTAAATCACTCCATTTAAATCGGATTTTAAATCATGATTTAAATCGAAGCACATTATTAGTTAAATTATTGATTTAAATCAAGTACACTAATAGAGATACGAGTAGTGTATTCTAATTGTTTTGAAGTCATTGTCTTAATATTGGAATGAATTGGCAAGCTCTGAATTTATTGTTTTGCATGTTTTTTATCTTCAGTTTATTTAAAATTTATTAAATTATTGTATTTCAAAAATAGTAGTATCAAAAGGATTTCTNTTATTGATTTAAATCAAGTACACTAATAGAGATACGAGTAGTGTATTCTAATTGTTTTGAAGTCATTGTCTTAATATTGGAATGAATTGGCAAGCTCTGAATTTATTGTTTTGCATGTTTTTTATCTTCAGTTTATTTAAAATTTATTAAATTATTGTATTTCAAAAATAGTAGTATCAAAAGGATTTCTTATATTTACTAACTTGGAAGATTGGCTAAGTAAAATTGAAATTTAAATATAAAAATCCGATTTAAATAAAAAATCCGATTTTTTTACTTTTTTAATTTAAATCGGACTTTTTCCCAACACTGTGGTCATTGCAATCAGTAATTATACATAGCAAATATATATTTTAAGAATTTCTCACCTACCCTTTAACGTCTAGAAATATTTTGTGCGATAAACTGAAACTGAAATTATTTGATTTTAATTCAGTTAAGCACACTATATTGTTGTCTCGGAAAATCTTCTCTTTTGACGTCGTTTGATTCATTTTTTAGTTTTTCAAGCATTTTTTAGAAATTATCAACTGCTAAATTTATATATTATTATAATATAACTGAAACTGTTTGCGAATAATATGGGATCTAATGCTCTGATTCAAGTATTTTTCCTTCTCTGTTTTGTCATTTATGCCATATTTTAAAATATTTATCTGTTCATTAAAATTTATTTTTTATAAATAATATGATAGCAGCAAGTAGATCAATAGATTACTACCAAAATTTGGAGTTTTTTCCATTCGAGCTTTAGAATGTTTTTGAAAAAGCCTAATTTTGAAGGCATTTCTTCCTGTGGACATTAAGTTTGCTGGTTTGTGTGTGCTTCAAAATTTCAATGACAAACAACTTGCAAATACGAAATATGAAATTGACTTCCTGACCGCACAGTTTGAATTGGCCAAAGTTTGTGACGCGTTAAGACGTTTTCAGGTGATCGATTTTAACAGCTGTTGTTTGTCGAAAATTCCATTATTTTTGTTCATACTATTGATTTTTTAACACCAGAATTTTATTCACAAAAACCGAAATTGAGACATTATCTGGTGGGAATTTGCCAACGCGCAATTGCATTTTGACTACACTGTTTTTTTTTAAATCCGTTAACTTTCTTAGTGAGTTTGAAAAATAATTTTTAGTATTCGTTTATTGGAACCTTCGTAACTGACTTTCCACCGCAAAAGTAGCAAAACTTGCGTTTCATTGACGTGTTTGAAACGAAATCGGTCTGCTGATCATTATTTGCTTTTTGCTACTATATGTGTTTTCAACAATATTTACTTCTGTTTGAGAGCAAAAAATCAGTGTTTTAAAATCTCTTGCTAACCATGGTTGATTCTTTGAAGTAAGCAATGAAGTTCAAGTAGAAATAAAACTTGAATTTTAATATAATTCAGTCTTTTATCAATTGACCTATAATCAGATCGAACCAATGAATTAGTCTCGCCTTAAAAAATCGATAGGATTGTTTACATTATCGAGTTTTATCAGCTGATAAATTTACAGGTGATGATAATAGATAGTCCGCTTCAACCTTCGAATGATTCAACTATGTTAGAATAGTAGTTTTGCTCATCGTTTGCAAAAATAGTCCATTCTTTAACATTTTCATGTTAACGTTGTTTTAAATAAATATTTGAGAATATACATGTGTTTGAGTTGAATGCGGATGATCGTCTATGCAAAGCTTGTTTTTGAGAAAGTTTATGTACATATAAATAAGCTATCTATGCGATTACTATATTGGCCATCCGCTTTTTGATATTGGCATGAATGAGTTACTGGCATAATATAAAATTTAGTACTAATCAGTCTTCTTCAAATAGATCGATTTAGGCCTAGTTAATAAAAATTTAAATCAAAGATTCTTTACATGGATGAACTTAGCGTAAGTAACTCTTAGTGGAAGGATGATTTCGCAAGAATTTTAACATGTTGATTCTAATTGACTTTTCGCATTGCCGTTTTTTGTGTAATCGTATTTTTACACATTATCTACTCTTAATATATTTCTATATTGGATAATTAGCTCGTTTTTAAAGTTATTACTAGAAATTTTTATTTTGTTTTGAATCAATTGATACCACATGTAGGAATGGTGCTTTACTAACCAATGTTGAATTTTGAATATCTACAACAATGGTAACACTACGCAATTTTTTTTGCAATAGTCTTATTCAATCACAGACTTTGAAGGGACTTAATTGAAACTAAAATGAAATTTTGGTATCAAATATTCGTATGGAAGCAATTATTTGAACCACTTTGACATCCATGGAATTTAATATAACTGATACATTTGATAAATTATTTGCGAAGTTTTTAGGCAGCAATCGCTGAATGTCTCATGAAAAGTTCCAATCGAAATCATCAAGAGGTATTGGTTTTGTATTATTTGTCGAATGGCAGAGTGGCTGATGCCTTGAAACTTCACGAACATCTTCTTTCTCAAAACAGGGTACGCTGAATTTTTCCCAAATTTTTTAGTAAATTTCATTGCGTTCTTTTAACCAGAGTTTTGTTGTGAATCTTTTAATTTCCAAAAAGTTGTGAAGAAAGTTGTAGGTTTTAATAATAATATTTTTAAGTGCAAAAATTAGCGGGCTTTTTAATCACGAACACGCGCATTTTCTACTTGCTTAATCTAAGTAATTTACTTTGCGCGCTTAACGAAGTAGTTAATCCGCCGCCGCTGTCGCTCTTGATATGCCGCTATCCAATCAGAAGACGCGCACTACTGCCGTCAAAAAAATGATTGATTGATTGATTGATTGATTGGTAAGCGCTTCGAATGATTTAAATAGAACGTAAAATTAACACTTTACATTAATTCTGTTTACGATATGCAGTACACATCGCACTTCTTCTCCTTGTCCGAAACTCAATATGATTCGTCAATTTTCGACATAGATGACGAACCGTTGGAATTTGATGTCAAATCGTTGATGTCACCTCAATTTACCGATCATTCGCTCCAGATTAAAGAAAAACAGCGTGATTGCTCCAAATTCAGCAGCAGATGTTCGTCTAAATTCAGTTCATCGTTTCGGAAGAGAACGAAGTCTGTTTATCATCGAGTGACTAAAAACTTCCAGTCCACTGAATTCAAACCGCATGTGTACCCGAAGGCAACAAATCCTCATTTTCAAAAAATTCTTGATGAAAAGCAGTCCCGGAAAGCGTTCATGGAGTTCTTGATCAAGGAACATTCATCGGAGAATCTTGAATTTATCATCGACTGCCAAAAACTTTCTACGATACGTTTCAAAGCTAAATCTGCAAATCGCGCCAGACAGTTATATATGAAGTACTTTTCTCAAACCGCTGTCCTTGAACTGAACATAGATGTGGCAACAAAGTACTCTACCGCGTGGAAAATTGCTGTGAATCCCAATGCAGAAAGTTTTGATGATCCCTATCTGAAGACTCTCATGCTTTTACAAAATGACTCATTTCGTAGATTTTCGTTAAGTTAAAGTAATCATATTTTGTTCTGTATATATTGCCTGTTTATGTATTTTTGGAATTTTGTTTAAATAAATGATTTTGTAATTTGTATGCATTCGTTTAGAAACTGACTTTCAGATATTGCTACGCCCCCCGTTTAAACGATTAATATATGAAAAATATGAAGATAAAATATGAATATTATATGAAACATATATGAGTATGATAACTAACAGTATGGAATTTAGTATGAAGAGTATTGTTTATAATATACTAAATTTCCAATGTGTATGAACACATATAAATTTTTCTTATACATCACATATACAATAGCCAATATTATATTTTTTGTTATTTATTTTCTGAATCGTGAATTCACACTGACAAAAGCTTAAACAACTTGCAAAAAATTATTATTTTACATACAACATTTTGTGTTGCTTGAATTATTCAAATTATGTATTTATAACTTGTATATGATAAGGATAATCTACACACCCGAAATTATTTTGTCACTAAAAGTAATAATCATTTTGAAATATCATTTTTCAAAAACTAGCGAAGCACCATATGAAATTCGCTTGTTTTATGTGAATATAGTGATAAGGTAATTTTCTGCACTCCTATGAATAATTGTCTTAGAAAGATTAGCATTAATGTGTATAAATATTTTATGAAGAACGTCATAAATCATTGCACTTTTTGCAAATTATGATTAAATTGTGTGTAACTTGCAAGTAAATAATCGTTTTATAATTTTAAAAAAATTGAACCGCCCCCGTTCGTAATTTTCTTGGACCACACCTGCTCCATAGCCATTTAATTAAAAAAAAATTGAAATGAATTTTTTATTAAATGAATATAAGAAACATTATAATAACCAAATCTAGAAATGTAAAATAATGTCTAGAGATGTATTAAGGGGTATTAGAGGGAGTTGGATTATTAATAATAAAATTACGCGAAAAAAACTAAGTAAGATTATGCTAAATAGTACTTAGAGTAATGAATATCATAATTAAAGAATGATAAGATATTTCATGTTACATGTACCCCAAGATTTTCATATGTAATCTTACGAACGGTATATCTGTAATGTATTCACGATTAATACCAGTCGCGCCTTGGCTAGATTCGATTAATCTAATAGATCATTCTAAGTTAATTTATCAACACATGATATTACGAGAAGTTTTATGATATCATTAAACTGAAAGATTTATAGAATATAATGATGAATTCATATGTATTTGAAATATGGTTGATCATATGAAAATAATGTATGTATCATATATAGTAATTCTTTTAAATTGTATATTTGCCATGTGTGGTAGTTGGTAGTTCTTACATAGATTGTATAACCGGTGATCACTAAAAATCTGGACAAAATGAAAAAAGTAAAATAAGCCATAATAAAAGCAATAAATTTATAACCAAATAAATTATTAAAAACAATCAGTATTATCGATTAATTGGATATAATTTCTAATATGAATAATCTCAATGAGGAGCAAAAGCGCGAGCTGATCGTTGAGTTTTATGCAAATCATCCAGAAATGAAAAAGAGTCCGATTCTGGAACGTTTTACCTCTATGGGTATTTTTTGCTCCACAATATACAGTATTATTCAAAACTATGACAATTCAGGAAGCACTGAGAGAAAAATCGGTTCTGGTCGGCCTTCGAAGCTCATGAATGATGTTACAAAATCAAAGATGGTTAAAGATGTAACCCGAGCAAATGGCCCATCTCAAAGAGACTTGGCTCAAAAATATGGGATTTCTCAACCTTANGACAAAATAAAAAAAGTAAAATAAGCCATAATAAAAGCAATAAATTTATAACCAAATAAATTATTAAAAACAATCAGTATTATCGATTAATTGGATATAATTTCTAATATGAATAATCTCAATGAGGAGCAAAAGCGCGAGCTGATCGTTGAGTTTTATGCAAATCATCCAGAAATGAAAAAGAGTCCGATTCTGGAACGTTTTACCTCTATGGGTATTTTTTGCTCCACAATATACAGTATTATTCAAAACTATGACAATTCAGGAAGCACTGAGAGAAAAATCGGTTCTGGTCGGCCTTCGAAGCTCATGAATGATGTTACAAAATCAAAGATGGTTAAAGATGTAACCCGAGCAAATGGCCCATCTCAAAGAGACTTGGCTCAAAAATATGGGATTTCTCAACCTTACGTGAATAAAATCTTGCAGGAGAGTGGTATGAAAGCATTTAAGAAAACAAAAGTTCCCTATTCAACAGAAACACAGAAAGAAAAACAAGTTCAAAGAATTGACCGACTCTACCGACTATTGTGCAATTCGCCAGAAGAAATTAGCATTTTAATGCATGATGAGTCATTTTTCTGCTTAAGTCATCCAAAAATTGGCAGAAATCAGTATTATTATGCGACAGAACGAGGTGATGCACCTACATGTTCAAAATATGTCGAAACAGAGAAATTTGAGGAAGGTACTGGTTTGGCTTGCCATCAGTGACAAACGGATTCATGTATGTTTCATGTATGACTTATTTGTTGTGTTGGGCACAACAAGGTGCGAAAGAAAGTGTAATATTTGCAAAATGAGTTTGTACGATCTCGTGATAAGATAGACAAATTATAGTTCATAGTGATTATTAGAATCGATTTTTAATTAAGGTTCGGATCGGTTTTTTGTTTTGTTTCGGATCGAGTTCTGTTGGGGTCTTTTGGTTAGTTTTTTATTTTGAGGTTAATAGATATTGGTAAGCAATAGAGTACAGCAACAAACATTTTATAATTAAAATATGCAAAAAACATGCCAAGTTTACCTGTTTTATAGTAACTACGGGGATTTTCATCAAGTTAGAATTTTTTATAAAATAGCTGTTTAAAAATTTCGGCGTTTTTTAATGTAGGTATTCGGGTCAGGGTTTCTTCATTTAATCTAACCCAACCATATGCTTTATTGTCATGATCCAACCCACTCCTCCCTGATCTAAGTATTCACCCAAGTGCGATCCAGTCTGTATGTTATATTTTGTAATTAAAGTTTTGAAAATTCATTAGTGGTACCCCATATATATTTCTTAAGGAAAAATTCCTTTCACGATATTATTTAAACTAAAATGCTTAATATTAAGAATATTACTCGGGACCTACCACAATGTGAATTTATTTCTTGAATAGTCTTTGTAATAAAAACAATTGCTTCATTTTAAAAAAAATCTAACTGTTTTTTTTTGGCCAGTGATAAAGCCGGTGATGTCGAAAATGGTTTTCAGATAAATCAAGAGAACCTGTTTTTCCCAGAACAGAAGCAAATAAATGAATCTGAAGAAATACATGTAAATTGAAATGTACAATGCAAATTGCACAATGCAAAGTGCCAGGAATAATTTAGCCTTAAAACAATAAAATGTAGAAAACTTCGACGCAAAAAAATTGCCAGTAACTATGTTTTACACCCACTCAAATATACCAAACAAATTATTCCAACCCAGCCAAAGAAGTACCCAACCCATTTTCACCGCTGATTCAAAAAACAGTTGACTAAAAATGCGATAAAAATTATTTTAAATTATTTTTTCAAATGAAATATTTGGTCTGCCTTTGTTTCGATATAATTTAGCGAAATTTCATATTTTGAATTTCTAATAACTTAAAATATATTCCAACCGATTCGTATGTATTTAAAATATTGAATTATGATCAACTATATTCTTGAATTTTTAATGATATGAAAACATACCATATTCTATTGTATAATATTAACGCATTTTGAAATTTTCTAAAGAAAATATCCTCCACGCAACAGTCAACAAATCGTACACTGCGGCTTTTCATTCCCATTTAATTAATGTAAAGTCAATTATTACAAGCTTGCAGAATTGTTTATTGTGCAGTTGTAATTTCGAATTGTCTCTATTATTGTGTAGCCATCGTGCCTTCCAATCAAGTGTTCGTTTTAATTAATTAGTGTCGCCGTACGGTCGCCGAAAAGCGCTTTGTAAATTACCGCTAATAGTCGAATCAGCCTGATTGCGTCACGGGGACTACTCGTTAGAGGCCGAAGGTCTTCCACTAAACAATTATTACGTCATTCGATTAATTTGCAACTTATTTAATTAAGAATAAATGTCGCGCTAGTTGTAAACTAGCTTCGCACAATGCACCAGCATGTCTTGTCTGTTCCCAATCTAGACAGAGTTGATTACTTACATCGGAACGTAAATACGACTGTTTCGTTGCCAATTGCCATTAACAAATCACAGATGGCAGACACCAGTACTCTTACAGATTCTTGTTCCAATGTTAACACTTCATACCGATCCAAGTTCACTGCCTCCTTCAGAAAACGCACTAAGTCGGTTTGTCATCGGATTACTAAGAATTTGCAGTCTACTGAGCCGAAGCTTCACATACTTCCTACTGCTACTAACTCTCGATTCCAACAAGTCATTGATGATAAGCAATCTCGTAAAGCATTCATGGAGTTCTTGATCAAAGAACATTCGTCGGAGAATCTTGAATTTATCATTGACTGTCAAAATCTAGCAGCCATTCATTGCAAATATAAGTGTGCAAAGCGTGCGTTGCAGGTGTACATGAAGTATTTTTCGCAAACTTCTCCTCATGAACTTAATCTCGATGTGGCGACTAAATTTTCTACTGCGCAAAACATTGCAATTAATCCAAGCGCGGAGAGCTTCGATGAAGCCTATCTAAAGATTCTCACCCTTCTGCAAAACGATTCATTTCGTAGATTTTCTTAACTTAACTTTATCTTAATTTGTATATATGGACTATTTTCTGTAATTAATCTGTAAATATATCTATTTCATTTTTGGCGTTTCTACAAATTTTGCTAAATCCTCTAAATCATTAATACATTTATTTTACTTAATATACAATTTCTGAACTATAATTTGACTATATGTATTTTCTTATATTTATTTTTGAACAGTAATACAATTATACTTGATGCTGTTCGACCATTTTGTATAAATTATTTCTTAAAAACAATTTATTTAAGATAAAATTATGCTCTCATAATTACTTATTGCAATTATGTGTTTAAGTAGTGTCTTGAAAATTGTACCCTACAAAATCACACTATGTTTAAGAAGTTTTAATTATTTATGTGAAAGACAGAAATAATTGTTAAATTCCGTTTATTCGCTGAATTAAAAATATATGTAGTTGGTAATTTCCGTCGCATTACTAATAGAACTTCAGAGTGCTGGTCACATAACTATTTTCTAGTCCTCTTAATAAACCTCGGATGCAGATTAGCAATTTGTTAATTCCATAAAATGTTCAACCAAATGAAAAATTGATTTTCGTCAATTTGTAAAAAATCAAGTTTTTTTAGTAAGAAAATATTTCAAATTACTACACAATTGCCAGATAATAAGATAATGGATTTTTGTTCTGATATATTGAAATATTATTAGAATTATCTTTTGACTATATACTTCATCACTTTAGCCTACAAGTTTTTTGGACGCCAGTAAGAAATTTGATTTTCGCTATTCAAATTGTTTTGTGTAAGCACTGCGCTTTTGAATGGGTTACTATTTACATTTCTGGGCTTGTTTTCTTTATAATTTCAGAGTGGGTCCCGATACATGGAAATTAAATTCTCAAATATGATTTTGGTTTGACGTTTTCCAAATGATATATACGTCGGTTTATCTGCGAACGTATTCAATTGACAGAATTTTTTAAAATGTAAATTTAATAGTTGAAATTGGAAATAATTAAAATGTGTAATATACACAACAGCCTAACGTCCCGAAAAATGGAACGCGTTATGCAAACTGTTCTGATGAAAGCTAAACCATTATGTAGACCAGGTAAAAGTCACAATTGTGTGGGTACGTTATGTAGAATTAGTCAATTGTGTTCCCTTTCTTAGGCATTATGAGATCGTGATATATTTTGCTCTTGTATTGATTGCCACGAGATTGAGTTCATACATGAGTGTCAGGATTTGTTTTTAAAGGTTATAGTTTGCATAATTTATGTTTTCGTTTATGTCATATTTTATTCTACTAGAATGAAGATGGTACCCAAGAGCTTATTCGTGAAGTTCTCGTAGAAAAATCACTGGACTCACAGCCTTCTGCATTCAATCTTCTCCTGAAATTTAAGGATTTCGACAAGTTCAATTCGAAATTTTCTGCACGTAATTGATTTTTGCTTTTAATACTTTGAACGTTTTATAAAAATCTAGATTCATTTCAGGCTTAATTAGGTTCCCTAATTTTAGAAGAGTATAGTAAATTCTAATACAATTTCAAAGGATCTACAGAATTGAAACTCTAAAATAATTTTTAGGAGTACTTCTTAGCTCTTTAAAAAGCAGGACCATAATAGTCGCATTTTGCTGACATTATTGAATTTAGTAAATAGAGTTTACGTTCTTTTCAGTGCAAAATTACAATGGTAACACTAGGAATATTATAGTGTGGAGATGCTTATTAATTTGCTACTAAACTAATTGTTTTGCGTAACTACTTTTAATTTATGTTTACTCGCTTGGATGTAACAGAGGAAACACTCTTAGTGTTTTTTTTAATTTGCTTCAAATTGAATTAACTAACATCATAGTTGATTTCAATTTGCACTTAAGAATAAATTCAAATCGTTCCATGGTGGATCCCGTTTGAAATAATATTTCAGATTGTAGCGGGAGTCAGCACTTCACCACTTAAATATACTAC
>CABFPE010000006.1:1533881-1549248 GCA_900660155.1 Hofstenia miamia | reverse complement strand
ATATATATATATATATGTGTGTATGCTTGATCACTGGTCGTAAATTAAGCGATTTCATTTTCTTTGGTGTTGAATTACTTGTTGCAGGGCTTATTTAAACTAGAAACTAGAAAACTTTTTAACTTAAAAAAATTAAGAAGAACAAGTAAATATTATTTGACAACATGCCAAAATATAGTAAGCAGGATAATTATGTTTAATTAGTTTGTTATTACAAAGTGCTATATTTGTTGAGATGCTACAAGAGGCTTTATCGAAAAAACAGTCTTGTTCAAATTAAAAGCTGATTGTCTTTCGTACTTTCATTAATTTTTTTTGAATTGTTTGTGTGTTCTTCTATTTGTTAAGCTCCACATATTGAATTGAAAATTCTAAGCTAATACATGACGATCGGTAAAAAAACCAGTAAATTGTCTTAGGCCGATGTTTTAGGTTTTCCTTGGCATTTTAACATAAATTTTATTAGAATATACATGTAGTCTCAACATTTGGAGTTAATAATATTGAATTTTATGCACTTGTATTTAGAAACTGAAGCGGCTTCAACATTTTATTTTTCTCCGCCAATGCCTTTAATGTCTAGACGTAGCTTAGATAATTCCCCAGGTGCATCATCTGTTTCAAAAGACGCCAAGAAGTTAAGTCCCGATCAGGCTAAGGAAGAGGAAGAAGAAAAGTCGAAAGAACCAATTACAAGCACTTCATCAAATGGTAATATACTGATCTTTAGTAGAATTGTAATGGAAATTTAGAGCTTCCTTCCACAACTGCTCCTATACCTAGACGTAAGACGCGATCAAGTGTACTCCAGGCAACTCTGGATGAGAAATTAGGGAGTCCAATTGTAGTATATACTACACCGAAGGTGTCCACTAAGATTAGTGGAATTCCATCTGCGAAAAAGGAAGAAATTAAATCGCTTACTGCAATTCGAAAATCTCCACGATTAAAGTAAGTAGTTGCGAACAGGGTAAAATCATTTAATTCATTGTTTTATCATCATACTATTGTATTGAATAACAACCATCAAGAGTTCGATTTTTGCTGTCTTGTTTCTTTTCGATAGTTACAGTAAATGTTTAACTCCATACCTAATTCTTTTTTGTGCAGTCTGATTTAAAGTTCAGATTTGATTAAAATAATACTGTTTTGCAGTTCACGCTAATAGTGTTAAGAAAGAAATTATTTCATGTCCTTTTCCCTCTAAATCATAGCATAATTTTTACAATAATTCGGTTGATGTCATATGAGTACCTGCGGCAACCTATTGTGCCTGATTTTATTAAATTTCTAGAAAATAATGAACCGAGGTTGTATACATTCGAGGTCAATGGAACGAATTGACACACATTTCGAAGTTATTTCTTTACTGTTGTTTAAATTTTCAATGTTATGCATTATCTTTGCATTTCCGCAAAACTGATTAGAATCGTTCAATACAGCCATGTTTCATGCTTAAAAATGATAGATTGATTTATGTTATTTGAAATAGAAACTGAGGCCTCCTATAAATTTTATTTTAAATAACGTGATAGCCTACTAATTTTCTACATATTTTTTGTGGTAATATTTCTGTTATGAATTTTACTGTAAATCAAAAATTGTGAATTCAGCGCGGATCCTTTTATGGTTTCTTCGTACTTTCCCTCATACCAAGTAAATGATAAATCACGATCATATTTATCTAGCTAAGGTAATCAGTATTTTGGTATATATTAAGGCTCGAAAAATTGTTATATATCTTTCCAATTTTGTCTTGAGCTGTGCTTCTCCACATTCTGGGCACATAGCTCGTTCTGTTAACCAAAAATACTATTAATAAAAAATCGTTGCTTGCTATATCCGCTTATTCTTTTTCTAACCTAATTTCTGAAATTATGAATAGTGCACCCTTTTTGTAGCAATTCGTGATCACGTTTATTCAATAGCTAAACATTTTATTTGGGAGAATCACCGTCATATAAAATGTGTAAAACGAAATATTACGTAAGAGTTGTACAATATTAGGTGTTTTTTCTTGTAACAAATGTTTTAAAAGAAACAAGTGGGAATTATAATGCGCTGCTTTTATTGTTTATGTAGGTGGGGAATTTGAGATCGGTGTTAATGTGAAATCCTGGATTTTTACAGTTTCCCACAGAAGAGTTCTAGACACCTATTAGTTAATGGATCTTTTCTAAATTTGGAATTACTTTTCGACACTTAATTATGATCAAAACCGCAAATTTTTAAGACATGCAAATATAAGCCACGAGGGCAGGGACATAGCCAGAAAAAAATTTCGGGGCCATTTATTTGATGAGTTCAAGGGGACTGCAAAGTATTTTTTTAAGACACTGCCATCTGATATAGAAGTTTATAGACACAAACACTAATAATGTTTGATTAGTAGTCAAAGTAAGCTGCAAACTTTTGCAAATTAATTGGTTGTTCAATTCAGAGACAGTTTCCATAAAAAAGAATTATGGAAAAACGTGCAAACAAATACATAAATATCAAAAGAATTATAAAAAGGAAGATGGCCTAAAATCATTCCCTTGCCTTGTTAATATAAAATCAACTTTCTGACAAATTTGGAAGGTAATTTTAAACATAAAGCACAAGCAATTTATTACATTATCAGAAAATAACATCACAGTTGTTCGTCGCCTCCCGCCAAATCATATTCATAACAACTCGATTGATCTTCTCCTCACTGATCCTTTCACGATGGCAATGAAGCACATACAAATCTGAGAGGCGGACGGAAGTCAATGTTGATCGTAGTCAGGTCTTGCCCTCTTCATGCATGAAAACGAACTTTCAGCCTCAATTTGTTTGTTGACAAGGCCAGAATGACTTGGATTGCACTGTGCACGCGTGGATAATCTTTATTACTCAGAAGAAGTTCATTTAAACTTTCCTGTTTGACTTGAGAAGTCAGATAAGACCTCCAGAGAATTAGTTCGTTGTCAAGGTTATCCAAATAATACAAATGCTCAATCTCACCTATCTTGGTTGGTTTCTTTGGTGGAGTTCTCACTGCATCGGTCCCGAAGAGAGTTACTCAATCCGTTGATTTATGGGACATAGCGAAATTGGAAATACTCGGAAGCCGATTCAGCACAGACGTTAGCATGGTAAACTTTTACCCCTACTATTCTGGTCATTGTCAGCTCTTGTACTCTGAGTATTTCAGGTCGTTACCGTCATGGCCGAGAACGCTCTGTAGAGAAGGAATGAGACTCTTCACGCATTACACGCGGACTCCCTCCATCTGAAAATTGCGTGCTAGAGGTTCTATAAGTGCCGAAAGCCTCCCAATCAAGCAAAGAGCATAAGCCACCTCAGATTTCTCTAGAGCAGTTTTCAAAGAGAAAGCATTTGCCCTAGACTTACTATTTGAGTCCTTCATCAAAGAACCAAGAGCGGGAAGTATACACTTCAAATTAGACTTATGATTTGGATGCTCTGTATTTCTCGAACCACCTGGTTGGGTAGAAGGGAATGTTTATTCGCAAACTTGTGCGCCTTTTAGGGTTCTCTCTTAAAAAGCGGATAGTTCCCTGATGATCGTTTGTTTTACCCACTTCATATGATTTTTGGGGCTCTAGAATAGCAGCACTAACAGTAGTTGCAACTAAACTTCTACAAAAAAGTAATAGAACTAACTGGAGCTGAAAAAGCTTTATCCAGTCTTCCTTGTTTAGGTTTGGACATTGTTAAATAGTCTAAAACAATTAATCTCATGTTATAATTTTTTATAATATACTGAAGCAGTGATAGTGTATATAAATAATCAAAATTAGAACGACGTATATATTCTATTGTAATTTCGCTAGACGTTTTAAAATATTTGTCTCATTTATTAAGATAGGTAGTAGGGGAGAGTGGGGTGCACTGGGACAAATTTTATTTTTTTGGCTATAATTAATTAATGGCAAATATCATATAATTTATATTTTCCATCAACAAAGACTTCTTATGTCCAAATATGTTAAACATAAAATAATTTACTAATATGATAAATTATGACTGATAATTTAACTTTAAATAAAATATAGAACTGTCCCAGTCCACCCCACATCTTGTGTATCTAAAACAAAAACTTTAGTAAATTAACATTTATTATAAAAAAGGTAAACATTCCACAAATTACTACAAGTTATAATTACTTAACTTTTCGTGAAATACAAACTGCTTTTTAGTGCGATTAGCTCCACCTATCGATATCGGGATCTCTAATTTCAGCACAATGGCTTCGAGCTCAATATAATCAATGTCATCCTTCTCTGGGAATGAAAATTTCATGGACTCAATTGCTTTTGTAGGCTGTCTTGATAGAAACTTGATTTCATAGCTATTGCTTTCCTTATTTATGTTCAAAATGACACATGCAAAATGTTTGCTAATTCTTTTTTGATTTGTATGCAACCACTACGAAATTGCCTACTTCTAACGTCAAATCTTCGTTTGTAGAAAATCTTCTTATCTGACTTCCGATTCATCAATTGTGAGAGGTTCAGCTAAATCTTCTTCAGAACTGGTATCAATTTCTGGTTCTTTTTGCCTCTGCCTCTTTAATGATTTTTTTTGTTTGTTTTTCTGCTGTTAATATCATTTATTAGTTGCTGTCTTATCGGGTTATCTGTGATCAAGACTTAATTACTATTAATCATTCATAAAACACAAAGGAATAAAATTTAACGAATTTTAAGCAGCCATCTTTACCAGAAAATATTTGGGGCGGATTGGGACACTGTCCCAGTGCTCCCCAATCAAGATGTCCCACTGCGCCCCAACAGCAATATTCTAGAAAAACCAATTACACGTGGTTAACTATGGAAATTTTATTAGATAAAATATATTACATAATAATAACATACCTGTTAGTATTTTATGTAGAATTAATTCAAAAGTTTGTTATTTAAAGTAAATTGCTAGGAGAAAAACTTTTTGCTGTAAAAAATTACTAGTAGAGTAAAAAAACAGATAATTTGAATTGTAAATCACACCGCTGAGGCAATTCTCTTGAAACTAACACAATTTATCGAGATAAGGCATACAAACATACTTATGACGTCACTGACAAGATGTTGCCAATTAGCTTTAAAAAAGTTAACTGGCCCACTGTGCCCCATGACTAGCTTGCAGAATCTAAAATGTTGCAGTGGATATTAAACCTGCTATTTATTAAAATCCATTTGTATTAAGAATTCCTGTCTCTAAGTGTGAAATATTTTAATCATGTCTTTGATATTCGTTGAGTTAAGCTTTGTGAATATCTGTTATTATATCTATTAATCAATATTTGCATGAAAGTAATTGAATTACATCTACCGTATTTTTTAGATCATCCGCATTTAAAGCAAAGACAAAGAAGAAATAATTTATTGTTTTTTAATTGTTTTGTATTGTGTTGTTTAAATATACAATGTTTATTTCAAGGTATAATGTTCTAGTATCTGTAATTAACAAGGTAATTTACAGAAAAAGTGATTTTATAGAACCTAACTACAACGGAATATATTATTTTTAGAAAATTGTAGGTGATGCATTGATTACTCTGTTTATATATGAACGCCAGTATATTATGAATTTAAATTTGATGTATTAAAATGAACCAAAAATAAAGTAAATTCATTGTTTTTAAGTTCTTATGTTATTAAAAACATTCACCGTTATCAGTAGTTGACTGACGTAATTAAGGTAATGCATTTTTAGTAGCTGAAATTTGGGTTGATTATGAAACCAAGATATTATCCAAGACACCAAAATCATGTAATTTAAAAATTCTTGAGAACAATTTGATAAAATATTTACAACAGCTTTAATAACAGAGAAAATTTAGTATATATAATAAGTTTACCACTGTTCAATATTTAGAACATTAGTGAAATTAAGAAATATTTAATAAATAATTTACGGACGATGGTTGAATCACCTTAATATATTTATATGCATATTTTTATCAACCACATTACTATAAGGTGAATTTGTAGCTCACTTTTCGGAGCTGTGAAAAACCTTCAACAGTGAAAATAGAACAAGTGGTCATTTGAAATCAAATTTTGATAAGCAGTTTTGCAAAAATGTAGATTTACAAAAAATTTGAAGCGGGATTTGTGCACTATAGTACATAATGCTTAGTTGAAAATTATCATTTACTAACACATCTCACAAAACATGAGAAATCAAACGAAGTTATTTCCATAGCCAGGATGATTTCATTGATGTCGTTCCTATGGATTTTAACTTGGTTTTCTTCTGATTTATATTTGTTATATCCATATGTATTCATAAATTTAGAAATGGATTAATATAATATTTACTAGTATTTGAACACCTTAATGCTATATGACTGAAACACAAACCTCCCAAACAGGCACAGTTCGTTATAATACACAAACTGATTGCAAACAGATATATAGAATTTCGAACTTGAGGATAAATGAATATTACTTGTGGTTGTATAAAGAACCTCTTATTAACATTATAATGGAAATCGTAGAATTCAATGTCTAAGATCTCGCTTTAAGGTCAAATAGAAGTTTTCACCGTATATTGACCTAACATTACATCCACGCTAAATATTTACCGATTTGCGTTTTTCATTTCTAAATAATTCTTGTAATGTTTTTTACCGAAAAAACTACTGTATTGACTTTAGCAATTATATTTGTGGTATAAACATTCACACAACTTATTCTCAGGAAGCAGTAGTATGTTGGTTATAGATTCACTTTCCTCGCAGATTGATTATTTTCCCAACAGTATATGATATATAGGTATTTCATTTTTTTTGAAATTGTCAAAAATGAGTCACTTAGACAATTACATCCTCAGAGGTTCCTGTGACCGAAAATATTATTTTCAGCAAAATGAGGCAAGATAAATTTTAGTCATATATTTGAATTTTACAATTAAGTACTGCTATTCCATCTTGGAACTCATTACCTAAAGAGATCAAAAACATTGAAAATCGCAATCTTTTAAGAAACACATTAAAATTTTCCCTAAGCAAAAGTATAGTTTTAGTTAAGCATGGCTAGGATACAAATTCTACAATAATGATTATACAACATCTCGTTTGTAGAAATTTCCATTGTAGTTTATCCGAGTTTTGTAGATTTATTTTATAGTGTTTTATTCTATTGTATGTATTTGTATTTATGTTTGTATATTTAATGACGCTATTCAGATAAATTACCAGTTACTAATTGTTAGTATTTATCTGAATAAAGTATATCTTATCTCATATAACTTGATATTTTAAGCTGCGGAAAGTTTGGAGGGTGAAGTTCTTAATTTTATTATCACTGTATCATCAATATTCTACAATTCTAACGCTTACAGATGCATTGTGACCACGTGATACTTGTAGTAGGGTAGTGTGAAAACGGTATTTGATACTAGTACACGCCCTAAGAAGTTCTCATGTACCGTCCCGAATTCCCAAGGGTCCAATTTCAACAACTATACACTAGTGCACTAGTTTGGCTAATGCTACCCAGCCGGCTTACTAAAGCATATCTGTTCCATCCCAATACCTTTAATTAGTATGCAATGTCGAAACCGCGGGTACACGTTGCGGGTGGGTATTGGTAACCTTATTTCGATTCCACATCTGCATTTTAAGTAAGATTTTTCGAACTCATTATGAATACATAAAATGTTAAAAAAATTAATATATAATTTCCTGGAATTTTGTTCGAATTTTTATTAAAAGTTCTTCATTTATTTGGTAACATCAAAAATTATTCTTTGCTGGCCGGGTGTTTCATTAAAAAAAACGACCCGAATTTTGCTAATACCCATACCCGAACATATTTATAATTACTAAATTCAACACCAGCCGTATACTGCAAAATATATGCTGGATAAAGTTTCAATTTTCAAGCAGTTTCAGACGATTTAAAAAAAAAACATTAAAATTGCAACTATTAGTAAAATTAAAAAAACTACACAATAAACATTAGCTCGTTCTCTCAAACTACTAGAGCTTAAAGACGTCGTTTGGGTAAAATTATATCATAAAAAATTGGGCGATAAGTTATTAATTTTATTTTGCGTTCAAAAACTACTTCATTCTAGATGCGTCAAAGGGTCAAGATATCCTTACCTAACTTAATCCAAGGTATATTGAGTTCATGTGCCTCACCCAACCCAAAGTTGTGTCGAAGAGTGATCCAATTACTCTTAGGTGCCGAATAATTGCCCCCCGTTTATTATTTTTCACAAAATTTTGCTATATCTTAGTTAGCACATACTATTGTTTTTGTTGGCCTTCAACAAACAGAAAACATAGTGTAATTATATCATTCATGACAACTTGAACCTGCAGCTGGTATAACATTTCAAGGGTGTGATGTGCTCCTGCCTTGCTTTGAAATTCCAACCCCCCATGATTGTTTTGCACCTGAGAGCATAATTTAAATGTTTCTACAGGCTCTTGCTTCATCATAATTATTCATAAACAAATATTAAAGGAAACACATATAAAATATGTTAAATAGTAAACGTGGATAAATTGTACTTATAAGTAAATGTCTTTATACTAAAATTAAAATTGTGCTCTAACAATGCATAATTCTACTGAAATTTGCTCGCTCAATGTTTTTCAATAATCCACCATTGTTATTGGAAAATTTATCCAACTCATTTATATATGTGTTATATCTATTATTTGACCCAATTCAACCCAAAAATGGCAAAAAATATTACCCAACCCATTTACAGACCTGCTTCAATCTTTGTTTTTAACAAAGCTCATTTAAATGTGTTTTTTTTTAAATGAGCATTCCATTTTGTAGTCCCTCAAATATTAACCTTCTCAATTATAACATGTATCTCGTGTATATGTTCCATCAATTTCGGCTTGCAAATCTTTAATAAATTTCAAAAAGGCTGCTGAGATGGATTTTTACCATCTCATGAATTATCTTTTAAGGACACATTTAGAACTAAATCCACTTCATTTTCTCATTATTGCAATTCTAAAAAACACTGGAACAATTGTTATGCTATATCTTACTCTAATTACTTTGAAGAAGATTTGCATTCTAATTTCCAGTCAGATAACTTTAGAAGCCTTCAAAACACTCCATTTAAAACATTTCACCATACTTCCATAATTAATAATGCTATCAATAATGTTCTAGGCAGAATTAACCCAAACAATATAGAATGCCACTGAGAAGTTAAAGTTAATCTTTCGACGAAATAGGATCATTCTGATGGCTGTACAATAGGAATTTGTTTACCACTTCAGGTTTTGCTATCAAGTAATACTATTTAAGAGTGGCTTAGGTAAAACAAAGTCCAAGTGCAAGTGTAGTTCTTATTTGAATTTCTAAGAAGTTGAAATTAATAAACATTTACTTCTAACAGCATTTCCTTTGCAGAGCATGTGAATTTGCAATGCAGGTTTTTGCAATTGCTTACTTCTGTAGATTCAGCTGATGCTTAGAATTCTGTTCACTTTTATTTTCATTTTCTTAAAATTTAGATAGATGTTCATCTGACGACAATCATGAGCAAGATGTCTTTAAAAATCTTCCCTCAAGCTTGTCTTGACATGTATATGGCAAAACGTTTGATTGAACGTTATTTA
The DNA here is from genome assembly GCA_900660155.1 of Hofstenia miamia. Classification (NCBI taxonomy): domain Eukaryota; kingdom Metazoa; phylum Xenacoelomorpha; order Acoela; family Hofsteniidae; genus Hofstenia; species Hofstenia miamia. The sequence goes on along the minus strand of CABFPE010000006.1, from coordinate 1,539,656 downwards.
TGCCTTACTCATTATTTTAACATGTGATGGAAAATTTTTACTTGTACTGAACTGCAAGAGAAGAAAGCATTTCGGATTGTACTTTGCAAACAAAATAGGAAAAGAATTAATAAAAAATCTAGTTTCTTTCTGATTCAGCTGATGCTTAGAATTCTGTTCACTTTTATTTTCATTTTCTTAAAATTTAGATAGATGTTCATCTGACGACAATCATGAGCAAGATGTCTTTAAAAATCTTCCCTCAAGCTTGTCTTGACATGTATATGGCAAAACGTTTGATTGAACGTTATTTATGCCTTACTCATTATTTTAACATGTGATGGAAAATTTTTACTTGTACTGAACTGCAAGAGAAGAAAGCATTTCGGATTGTACTTTGCAAACAAAATAGGAAAAGAATTAATAAAAAATCTAGTTTCTTTCAGAAAATAACTATATTTCATTGACTATTTACAAGACAAGCATGAACAATGGCGCTTGCATACAAAGGAATTTTACATGAGTGCTCTGAAGTTAGTCAAACTTGAAAGATATTTCCGATGACAACTAAATTCTATATCCATACGAAATGTGATAATGTTTATTTGACAGCATGGCGCGAAATTATGCATGTAAGTTTCCATCACAACGTTTATCAGTAAATCGCAATAGCAACATAGAAGTAAAAATCATTATTTAGAAATTAATTTATTAACAATATATCATTATACTGATAGGAAATTTGAAAGCGTCAGTAAATATTACAAAAAATATAAACTAATTTATTGCACTCGGGTTTATCGCTTCAATTTGTTTGTGCTTGATACGATTTTCCAATAAGTAGCCGAAATTTATACCTTAATTGCAAATGTTACAGTAAGAGAAAGAATTCTGCTCAATAATAGTATATTTTTCTGCTTTGTAAGAACAACAGTGTTATAGTTTGAAAGCCATCAAAATAACTGCATTTGACAGCGGTCCTAGTCTTAAATATCAACTGCCGGATAAGATAAGATATTTTTTATTCAGATAAATATTAATCATTAGAAACTGGTAATTTATCTGAATAGCGTCATAAAATATACAAAACATAGTGAAGTGAAATATCTATATTTAGAGTTGCTTTTTACAATATAAAATACTGTTTACAACTTTAAATAAAGGAACAAAACACATACAAAATAACACATACAAAGATAATATTTACAAAAAAAGTACAAATACTAGCTTGGGCTATGGCGAATTAAGGCTAGATGCGGTCTATTGAATAATCACTATTACAAATTTAAAAACTCGCCATTTGTATTCGCTCCTTTCCTGTGTATAACTACAGAAGTATTTTTTAATTTCGTTTCTGAATACTCTTAATTTATTTATTTGATTTATAGATTTAGGTAAATTATTCCATATATTTATTGATGTGCTGAGAAATGAATTTTTCATTATTTTCTTGTTATATGGAAGAAGACTAATTTTTAGGGTTCCATGATTATGTCTAAGCAATAGTTTAGAGGATAGAAAGTTGGATTTGTAGAACAATATTATTAAATATTTTAAAAAAAAGTCGTTAATATATTTTTATAAATAATTCATTGTGGATTTAGAAAAGTTTTTTGTTAATTTCTTGATTTCTGTATTTTTGTTATATATATGATTACCTGCTATTTTTATAGCCAATTTTATTTGCACATTGAATTTATTCAAAAGTTGTTGATTTATGCCGGTATACAGTACGTTTCTATCATTAAAGTGGCTTAGTATTAATGTGTGAATTAATTGAATTTTTGCTGTGGTTGGAAGCTGTTGTGATACATTGCTAAGAGCCTTTATTGAAGTAGCCATTTTCTTAATAACACTAGTTATTTGTTTTGTAAAATTAAGTTGAGAATCAAAAATGATACCTAAATATTTAAAAGAATTAATTTGTTTTATGTATGTGTCATTAAATTTAAATTTAAATTTAAATTGTGAACTATTTGTGGAATTATTGTTAGATTTAGGTCTAATTAAGCAAACTTGAGTTTTAGATGGGTTTATTCCTAGTTTTAGTGAAGCAAAATATTGTTCAAGAAGAGTTCAATTTTCATCGAGAACTCTTATAGCAATTTCAGGAGACTTATGTGAACTAAATAGCATAGTATCATCAGCATATTGTATAACATTACATGTGGTATGATTGTTCAGATCATTTACATACATATTGAATAGTAGCGATTCCAAAATTGATCCTTGTGGAACACCATTTTTAATAAAAATCCAGTGAGAGAGAATTCCATTTAGTTTAACTCTTTGTTTGCGATTATGGAGATAACTGCTTATTAGGTCTGCACTTTTGTCTGAGAAGCCCAGAATTTTTATTTTTCTAAATAATATGTGGTGGTCGATAGAGTCAAATGCTTTTGATAAATCTTAGCAGGCAACCGTTGAACAATCATCTATATTTATGCTATTATGTCTGGAGCAATTTTTAGAGACCAAATTGAGATAATGTAGGGACCACTAGATTTGTATTTTAAAGATTGAATAGATTTGATAATTTCAAATTTAGTCATGAATCTGAAAGAGAAGGGCGAAGCTATAGGTTGAACTTGATTGATCTTAAAATGAGTATTTACTCCATTTAAAATTGCCTAAGTTGCAAAATACTTCATTAAATATTTTACTCATGACCTTATTGTTAGTTATTACCTTTCCTTTATAATTTATTTTTTTCAATTTTTTCATTTTTTATTTGTTTCCTATTTAATAAACTATTTATAAAGCCCACCTACATTTTGAAAAGAGATGTTTTGATATTCAGAACGCCAATATTTGTTGTAGGCCTTTCGTGTGAAATATTGCACAAATTTCGTGCATTTCTATAAGCATTATAATTGTTTGCAGTTTCAGAATTTTTGTATTCCTTCCATTAAGATTTCTTTTGTTCAATTAACTCTAAGTATTTTGTGTCAATCCATGGTTTAGAAACTTTTTTAGACGCATTATCAAATTTTTTCAGAGTAAAAATTTCCCTTTCAGGGCAACAAATATCTAAATAGAATAAAAAAATTTTATTCAAATTGCTAATCATTTCATTGGGTGTTTGTGAAGAGTAAATTCTACTCCAATTTTCGATTTTTAAATTATTTTTAAGTTTTAAGACATTTTCTTCTAATTTTTCTCTTATTTTTATTCAAGATTTAGTTGGGTTGTTAATTTTTTGCTTATTAGAATAAGTTATTATAAGGCAATGGTCAAAGTAGCGAAATTCAGAATATAAAGATTCATTTTCTGAAACCATAAAATAATCAATCAAAGTTTAGCTATTTGCAGAAATTATGGATGCAATGCATTGATTTATTAGTGAAATGTTGAAAGTTGAAAGGAAATTTTCTAGCTTAGATTTTTCAGTTATATTTAAAAAGTTCAAATTCCAATCGCCCATTAACATTATATTTGTGTTATGACGTAATGCTGTAATGATTTCATTTTCGATTTTTTCGAATGAGTTGGACAATATAATATATTCAGAAGCTGTCTGCTATTACAATTAAGCGGGTCTTGGATGTCAACCCAAAGACTTTCATATGTGTTATTGGTTTAAATGTTTTTCTGAAATTTATGTCTTAATTTTTTATCAATTAGGAACATTACACCTCTTCCTTTTGTTTTATTGTAATGTAAAGTTCGATTTCTACCTGTTCTGAATAGTTTAAACTTTTATTATCAATTGACCAAGGAGAATTTTTATGATTATTTAAAAACCATGTTTCAGATACTCTAAGGACAAAATTTGAGCTAAGTTCTTGTACGAATTGTTTGTATTAATTTATTTTTGAAGAAAGGTTTTGGAAGTTAATGTGAATATATTTAGTCGAATTTATTGCTTTGCGTGTATTCGCCTACTTTCATTGGTTTGAAAAGACCAGGATTAAGTTCAATTCCGGCCATTATTAATAACTTATTTAAAAAGAGGAAATATTGATTTGTCAATTGCTTATTTATTTTACGAAATAGTTTAAACGGGTGATAAATGCTATGCCTGCCATTAATTCGAAGCTTTTTATTCAATAATGTTGTATCATTTTCAGAATTTAGGGAAATAAGAATAATAAAGAAAAATGCCCAGGGGAATTATTATAGGTTAGAACCAAAAAGGGAAAATGCGCCACAATCCAATTGTTAATAAAATAATAAGAAAATTTACCGTCATTAAAATAGTCTTAAAATTTTTGGAATTTTTTATTTGATGTTGGCGGTGAAGCGCAGGCGTGGTAATTGGTCGGTTAGTGGCAAAGCAGTGTGCATCTTTCGGTCCCTGAATTTGCGAAATTTTGAAGTGTCTTTGATTGCCGGTGACGGTGGGTAAACTACAGTGCGTAATTGCTGAAAGTGGCGGCGGATTAAAGACGCCTTTGATGCTGCGATCAAGCATTGAGTTACCAAACCTCGAAAATGGATACCGTTGCTTGTAAACATTTTTGGATTTGGATTAGTTCTTAAACAAAAATATTTGAAGTTCTCAAAAACCGAATAATTCAATAATTTCGAATTTTGTATAGTTAATAAATTTTGTTAGGGAAAGGAGCCACCTCTCCTAAGAAAACTTTTGCTGAACTAAATTTAGCGTGTATCATATTAAACAAATTAAATAGAATATAAATTAAATAAAATATAATACTATATAAAATAAATCCAGTACCTGGAGATTACTATAAAGATTTCAGAAAAAAAATGTTCTATAAGAGCATTTCCACAGAAAAGTCCACCAGAAACAGCAAAATTAAAATTCCTGAAAATAGCGACATGTTGCTTTTTATATGACTGGAAGAACATATAGTTTCACGTGCGATGTCAACTCTTTGAATAAATTTGTTAAACTTGAAAAAATAGACTTTAGCGAAGGAGATTGTATCAAAATTTGTCATGGACGGGACAACACATCTCCGAATGTACTTCCTGCAACGTAAATGAAGTCATACTTGAAGGTATATGGGACATGACAAGAAGACCACAGGCTTCATATTTGTACACGATCGAATTATCTTGTTACTACTTTGGTGTATTTAACTTGGATCTTTTTGCCAAAGTTGTCCCTTCCGCGATGTTTTTCCCACAGTAACTCTGGGTTTTGATTTTTGGGGATTCATCAAAGCCTATGACAGAAACCTGCTGAATAACCCTAAATCAGCCGATCGATACGCTTGACTGCAAAAAATGTGCCTAAGTTAATGTGTCCCGTCACTTACGCTTGTATTGCAAATGACTCTAATATAAGGCGCAGCACTAGAATTGGATGCTTTGAGACAAATATTTTCAATATTTTAAAACACCAATAACATATTTGAGAATTGAAATGTAGTGACATCTATATGGAAAATAATATAGTTTTATCTGCAAAGTTATATGAAAAAAATCTCAATACGCAAAAATAGATTGAATAGTGTGATATGATAAGTTACCATTTTCATCAAAACACTGGTAAAAATATACTTTATGAATTCGAAACGATTGTAGTAAATTTAATTTGTACATTAATCCCGACAAATATAGTAGCAAATAACAAAATATGCCAAATCAGGTTTTCTGTAAACCATTGGAACTTAAGGCATTACAGTTCATATACAACCTTTTCATATAAAATGACTAAACATGATATGCTCAACAAGAAGTATGATGTATTTGACATAATGTAGTACTCTCTTTTGATAATAGATAATGTTAAGTACTATGAAATGAATTTTTAAGCAGGTCTGTTCTAAAGCAGTGTGGAGTGAAGGAGGGCAATATATATATATATATATATATATATATATA
>CABFPE010000006.1:1466320-1531627 GCA_900660155.1 Hofstenia miamia | reverse complement strand
AGCAAATTATGGAAGAATGCGGCCTTTATCAGGTCAACTTTGAATTCACGCATGGTAATAGGGTCCTTGACAAGGTACTCTGCACGAAACCCGACTTTCTCCAATCATTCACATATCAATCATTGGTTTCCAGTGATCATCGGGCTGTCATCTGTTCTCTGCCCTTGTGTCCAAAACCAAACGAACAGTTTATTTCAGGGATCAACATGAGAAGTGCAAGCAAAAATTCACTAACAGTCTGTCAATGGCAAACTTTAGTAATATATTTTACTGTTCCGATATTAATATTGCTGTTTCCCACTTTGATAATATTCTACATCGACTTTTTGAGGAGAACTGTCCTCTTCGGAGAGTGGTCATACGAGATAGAGATCCTGAATACATAACCCCTGTAATTAAAATTATTCTCAAGAAGAAGAACAAACTTTTAAGGAGAAGCCGGTTTGTGGACGCAGAATCAATCAATAAACGAATTCGAGAAAAGATAAAGGCCAATTACAGGTATCTAGATAAAATAGGTTCGACGAATTGGTGGGCTAAAGTCATGCTACCCCAGGATCCTGTGATGATTTTAACGCTGATAACGTTAATGACTATTTTAATTCGTTCTCTGTCTCTAATGCTAATAACTCTTTACTCGTGTCTGATTGGCGTGACAAGATCCCATTATTGCAAGACACTCCTTATTTTTATCCTCATAAAGTTTATCATTATCTGAATCGACTCAAGAAAACGAGCTGAGAAATGAACGGTTTGCCTTTCTGGGTTTTTANTCTTGCTGATCCTGTTTGTTCATTATTCAATCTTTCACTTTACTGTGATGTGTTTCCTGATGCATGGAAAATCGCTAACATTAGACCTATTCCTAAGAAGGCCAACCCTAAGGAACCAAAAGATTTACGGCCAATATCGCTCACGCCTATTCTTTCTCGGATCTTTGAAAGAATGGTATATGACAAATATGTTTATAAATCATATCACAGATCATTAAGTCCTTTGCAGTTTGGTTTTAGTAAACAAAGTTCAACAGCATGCGCACTAATAAAGATCCTGCATCAGATTTACGAATTCAGGAGTAGCCATGACTATTGTCTAAAGCATTCGACACAGTTAGTCACAAAGCAATTATTGACGGTCTATCTAGATTGAATCCTCCCATCAATCCTCATATTATGAAGTGGTATACCAGTTTCCTCACCAGAAGAACATTCTGCAGTTCGTTACATTGAACTTAGAGTTCCTCAAGGAACCATCAGTGGTTCTGTTTTTTTTAATTGTGCTGTCGGTAACACCTATCAAATAGAAGACACAGCGAACTTTTCATTATCAGCTTTTGCTGACGATAATACTCTTATTGTACCTGGCTTGTACGATGTTGGAGACAAAAGCAATTTTGTAATCAATTCTCTTGAGGCTCATTTCTTATCCAAGAACCTTCATTTTAATCATAGCAAGACGAATGAACTTCTCATTAACTTTGGTCAAAGCTCTGTCCCTGATTTGCAAGACATCACACAACAATCTGTAGTGAAATTGCTTGGTGTGTACTTTGACAAGGCACTTTCATTTTCTCATCACATCAGGAGCATGGCTAAAAAAGCTACTTGTAAGTTGTATTTATTGCTGAAATTGAAACATCTCGGATTTAGCCAATATGAACTACAAACACTATACTATGCATTAGTTATGCCCTCACTAACATATTGTTGTTCAGTTTGGGGAGGTTCCTTAAAATCCCTAATGCTGCTCTTAGATAAAGTTCAAAAAAAAGATTTACGCCTTAAAATTATATCAAATTATACCCCTATTGAAAAACTCATAACCAAAGTTGATAATAGGCTTCTTCACCAGATACTGACTTCTGAGAATCATGTACTGCAAGATATTCTACCTCAACGCTCACATTATGGAGATAGTCGAGTGCGTGAGAGGCTCCCTGGAGTAATAAAAACCAACTCTGAACGAGAACTTTCTCTATTTCCATATCGGCTCCTTCGTGCAATGAAAATCTCGTATTTCTATAACTTAAATGGATGTTTTTATCCGTTTTAAAATAAAAGTTTATTATTATAATTATTATCTTATTCGATTTTGGCTGTTGCTCTTGATTTCTATAATCATCAATTTTAAGGCGTCCAAATGTCCCGTCCATGACAAAATAGACTATGGAAATGCCCTTAGAAAAGTTGTCTTAGCTATGCTTTACCCGAGATATACTTTTGCTTAAGGAAAATTTTAACGTATTTGCTAAAAGCTTGCAACTTTTCAATGTTTTTTATTTCTTCAGGTAATTAGTTCTAAGTTTGAATAGCGGTATTAATTAATTACTGCTTCAAAACTTTTTTTCTATATTTAATGCAGGTAAAGTGTTTTGATCTGGAATTCTGCTTATGATAAAATCAAGTATTGAAATAGTATTATAGGGTGGGAATTTCTTGATGAGTCTAAAAAATATTAACATCTACGTCAAAAATTTTAACTGTCTTGGGAAAAGGACCTACATTTAGAAATAATGAGCTTATTTCTGTAAGAATTTTTTTTTGAAATATCTTAATTGGATATCAAGTTTTCAATAAAAAAAGCATTTTTTAGACCAGTAAATAATATATTTGCATATCATAGGTAACTCGTTATATATGAACTGGCTGGTAATTGCATTACTATTTCATACTTCTTATGCCTATAGCCAATTTTCGAACTATTACGTTAATGTGTAGTCAAAATTTAGTTTCAAGTCAAAAGTTACTCCTAAATATTTGAAATTGTCTGAAGTAAGAACCCTAACATTATTGAGATTAAGAGTTAATACCTAACCCTCGTTAAATTCTGTTCTACTTTCATTTATGAGTAACGTATGTATACTTTGAAGATTTGTTGCAATTGAGTGCTACAGAATCAATTGCTAAATGCATCGATTCATTATCGTTGAATATGCAAGTATCATTGGCATATTGAATTCAATTGCAATCAAATATAATTTATCAAATAATATGTACCTGTGGTGAAGATTATATTGGTTTTTCTAGTAGGCAACTACCAAGAAGAATTAAAGAACAAAAGACCAGTTCTAATATATCTAATCATCTAATTAAGCGCGGAGTAAATTTTGAAACTAACATATTACATCAGACATCAAGATCAAGTAATTTAAAAATTGAGAGTATTTTTATAAAATCCTTGAAACCAAGTTTGAACACAAAAGAAGACTATATTTATAAATTAAACTTGCCACTTTTTAAAATTTAAAAAATTATAATTATTATTATAAAATCTAGTAAATTTAGAGGGAATAATTTGTTAAACAGACGATGCCTTTGTAAGTCGAAATATATCTCTGCATGTTCTTATTAAGGTTAATTAAGCTACTAAAAAACGACACATTATTCAAATGCATAAAGGAATATCTCAAAAGTTATATCTTTCTGAAGAAAATATATTGTGACTTGGATTTTATTATATCTTGCAAGGAACTAAGGATCTATCCAAACTTCTCTCAATTTTCAATTCCATCTAACGGATGCTGTCAAAAAATTTAAAAAATCTATCATACGATCATTAATAAAAACAATAAAGAAAAAAATTATTAAAAAAACTATAGAATTAACAACAAAACGTGAAAAGGTTCAATATAAGATTAAATGTGTTCAAGAACAGATCCATTTTGCATTGATCATTAGCATTTAAATAATTAAGGTTCCAATCTCCAAAAAGTACTAAATCTTTATTTTCAGAACAAGAAAGTGATAATTCTTCTAGTTGTAGAATAAAAAAATTGGCGAATTTCTTATGCGGACAGTATGATACATTTAATAATTGTTTTAGAAATCTAGAATTTTTAATTGGATTAGTAATTTCAACCCATAGACTTTCAAAATTTGATGTGTTGGGACTTTTAATATCGTTGCGTATTTTGGGATTGAATGACTTTGGAACTAAAAGTAATACAAATTCACCTTTTGATTTTCCTAACATATTGTTCAAAACTCTATCCTTTCTAAATAGTGCAAAAGTTCATTAAAAGACCATGTGCTATCTAGATCGTCAATCTTTAGCCAAGTTTCAGAAATTGCGAGAATTAAATCATTTTTAGTATTTGAAACGAATTCCCTATATTCGAAATTTTTAATACTTAGATTCTGAAAATTTAAATGTACGTAATTCACAATATCTGAACCGGTATTCAATTTTTGATGTATGATTCAAAATTTAAAATCGGAGCGGGATTAGTCTCAATACCATATACTGCTAATACTAGGAAAATTATAAGAAATAACCAATGACTTTTTAAAATCGATTATGATAGTACAAATGCGCCTGGTTGAGAAAGTTTTAGCTGTTTTTGAATAGCGAATAGTTGAGTTATATGTATTGAAGTAAGACTGTACTGGTAAGAGCAAGGCATCCTCATTGGATTTGAATGTCGAAATAAGGAAAATATAAGTAAAGTAATAATTTTACTTTGAAAACAAATTTGAATTTCAATTTGAATTTTCCATTCCCTCGCGTCTGTAAACAAAAATAGACTACTAATAAAAAAATCGAGTGGACTGGAGATTCATATCAACAAGACAATTCTCCTGTTATAAATCCACAGCAACCACCACATTTTTAGAAAGGATGTCATGTGAACTGTTGTGATGTCACGTGAAGTGATGTAAGAAACTAGCCTGTGATTAAGTTCACATTGAAAAACCGACCTTTTTAAAGAACCTTCCGATCTTGATCAACTCCGGTAGCAATTTTTCATGTTTCACTCAATTCTAGACAACGTTTTCGGTACCTCTATTTTCCATTCACCAAGTATTAAGCGTCTTGTACATTTAAATAGTTATTTACATTTTGAAATAAGAGCTAATCATGGCCTACGAATTTTGACCTCATCATTTTGAAAAACATTGTACTAAAACCTACTTTTCCCTAGAAATGGTTATGGAATTAAATTGAAACTTTTCTTCAGTCAACTTCGAAACAACAACGAAATTGCTAAAGTGAACAAAATTATCTTTCACAGTAAGGCATTCACAAATTTTTGTTTAGGTGCTAAGTTTATCAATAACAATCTATCAATATATGGATTAATTTTCTCGTAGCAAAATTCTTTGTTACTTTAAAATCACTTTTTGAGCTGCATCGCGATGCCAACACTGCACTTGGCACACCCGCCGAGAAACACCTCGGTTTCCGCTAATTCCCACGGCTCAATCGGTTCGAACCCTCCTTCAGAACAATCATACGTCCTCTTTGTCACCGCGCCGCCCTTCTCGTCGATGAGGTACACAATTTTACGAATTAATCCGACTTGAATAATTTCTATCTGGACTTTTTTATGTTGCGTCTTTAATTATATTAAATATATTTTGTCATTTATTGATTCAATTCTGTTCTCAAATCCAGTGGAGATGATTTACGCTTACCAGTACAGTTTTATTTCAATACAGATTACTCAACTATTCGCCAGAAATTTTTTAACTGTTTCAACCAGATGTACTATTATAATCCATTTTAACCAGTTTATTATGACTCATAGCTTTTCTATTAGCAATATATAATATTGAAACAAATCCCGGTCAAATGTAAAATTGTAAACCATACATCAAAACATTTAATCAAGCGCAGATATCGCAAACTACGTAAATTTAAGTTTCCAGAATCTAAACATTAAAACTTTTAAATACACGGTATTCACTTCAAGCTCTAAAAATCTGTTTTTGAACACGTTTGATCAAATATTGGATAACAAAGCATTGACGCCTAGAATCACATCACTTGAGTAGGACACTAGTTCATTACATTATATTAGCTGAGGAAAACAATACATACTATGAGTACACCACTTCTAAATTTCCTCTCTTACCACTGCTTTACATCTATCAAATTTGATAAGTCTCATTCATCCCCTAAAAATTACCATAAATTCGTTAGTGACACTATCAAAGTGCCATCATTTATAATTGTCATTGTGCCTTTGTGAATATAGTAATTCGTAATGAGCATTTAACTAGTTAAATTTTAATAGCTATGTTGATTCGAAGTGTACGTTGAATTTCAATATCAGCTACACTTCAAAATTAATGGACAAGCAAATACTATCCAAACGGTAAATATAAAAAAGTAAATAATGTCCCTTATTCGATGTTCATCTTGTGGTGTCGTATTTACTAAGATTTTGTGATTGTATTTATTTTATAAAATTGTAAAAAAATACGTGCTCAGATTGGCTTCATTGGATCAATGACAACCTAATGGATATTAATCTGAATTTCTGGGTACACAAACGAAAAAACAAATTCAACAACTCTATTATTAAAAAATATTGCATTCAAAAATCTCTCCACTGCCGAGAAACAAAAATCGAAGCTCCCACAGTAAAAAGCAGTGAAGTACACATAATAACAAATTCGTATTACATACGTCATGACACGTTGAATATTTACTATATCTACAACGAACACCGTTCCGTACAAATATTGTATTATAGCACCATGATTGTTTTAGAATTAAGGATTCAAACAATTAAAATATTACCACCATTAGAGAGATATCTACATGAAATAGAAGCACGAGAATTTACACCATATATACACTGTAACTAAACGGGAAATAAGTGTGTGATAACCTGAGGAAAGGAATTGAAAACGAGACAGACAAAATACGAAAGCCATAAAAGAGCTAATGTTGGAAAATCATCAAGGAAGCACCATTCATCATAAGAGTCCGCAGCAGCATTTGTTACGTCTTTGTGGCATTACCTGTGGAGGTGTGCCGGGCGCAAAGTATGCGTGAACGCTCATTGTATTTCCTCTCTCATGCTAAATGAAACTTATGAATACAAAAACAAAATAAACGTTGCATAAAAGGTAGAAATGGCAAAATTAATTGCTACTCATTTCAAGTATGTAAATCGTGTGCGAATCGTGTCTCAAAACGCTCGACAGTCCGAGTCCGTTCTAGTTAAAACAGTAAGGTCTTGCTTACAAAGCATTACAATATTAGTCTGTTAATATATTATAATGTAAGTAGTGAGAATGCTATAAATAATTCATTTACAACACGAACAATGACTTGGAAGAGAACTTGCTTTTTTCTACCTTCTTAAGAATATAACTCACATTCTTGACATGATAAGCCTAAATTTTCGCATAGAGTTTGATAAACTGTGAAGTCTATAATAATGTGTGGTTGTTGATGGAAACTACTGCCCATTTAGGTGAGTGTGATTACTACAAGGTTAATACACATGTAACCAATGTTTCTGAAAATTTTTTAATGTCTTGAGTTTCTGGTTATTAATTCGCGTTAGTCGAATTCTAAATACGTATATGCAGGGTTGACAAAAAGTGTTTTTTTATAAAAAAATGTTTTAAACGTTTAAAACAATATTTTTTTGCTAAAAACAAATAGAAGCAAACATTGACTTATGATAAACTTATCAACATTCATTTTTCGGTTCATAAACGTAAACAAAACGCAAGTTTTGCTATTTTTCGGTAGAAAATCGGCTATAAACGCACGAATGCACGAAAGCCAAAAATCATTTGGCAAACCTTCCTATATAAATTTGAAAAAAAAATTCAAAAAAAACTTCAAACAACAGTTGTTTTAAACAGTGTTTAAACATGTTTTAAACAGGTCTTGCTTAAAACATGCCAACCCTGAGTATATGTGAAAAGAAAGCACATTGCTTTTCATCATGATTAGCTGAAACATTTATGTTGGTGAAATACGTTCATCGCAATGATTACTGTTTCAATTAAAGAATTCATATCTTCAAAGCATTAAGTGTAGTATTAGCAGCTTTTGTTGAGGTGTATAATTATGTCAATGTACTACACTTAATAAGAAATTATAATTCTATTCTATTCTATTCTATATAAATCGAACATTGCACCATTGTTTGTAATATAACATATACACTTAGATCACGGCTGAAAATGGGTTGGGAAAATGCTACCCAAACCTTGGGCTTGGTCATATTACTAAATTTTTGGGTAGGGTTTGGTCAAATAATAAAAGAATATAAAAACATATATAAATTGGCTGGGTCAATGTTTCAAAGCAATGTGGGTCATAATTGGGCCATCGAAAGACAAAGTGCATGCACACTGGCAGGGAATTTATACATTGTTTCTATTAAATTTTTTACATTTCAAAATTTAATGCTTACAATTAGCTCTATAAAATTTTTCAGTTTTTAATGTAATGTGTTTTTTTCAAAACATGTTTCTATATAATGATCATAAAGCAAAAAACTATAGAAGTTGTGAAATTATAGTTGGATAAAATATGTGCAAAAATTTTACACAGCTTAAGGTTTAGTAAAGCACATTTGAAATTCAATATAACGTGGATTGGGTTGGGTTAACCAATCCGGACTCAGCTGCAGCCCTTATTCATACAGGGTGTCCATTAAAAAAGTAGCCGATTTAAAAATACTGTAGTTTGTAAACCATTAATGCTAGAAGGCTGAAATAGGTTTTATTGAAAAGAGCATGATCTAAATTTTTGCTTGGTATCATACATACGTATAGTGTAGAAATTCAATTTCATTTGCGATAAATATCAGCATCAAGAATGGGACAATTAACAACAGGAACAGAGAAAAGTTATCGTGGAAGAAATGATCAGACATGGATCCGTGATCACTACGATTAGTCGGTTTTAAGTAAAATATGGTCAACGATTATGCAAAAGAACCGTTCAAACCAACTACGCTAAACGGAATTGCCATGGAACATTGCCTAATTTAAATAAAGGAAATTCAGACCATCCAAAAACAGCAAAGACAGAAGCAGCAGTTAACATGGTGAGAATCTTAATCAACGATGATAAAACGAACTCGGCGAGAAAATTGTCTGCTCAAACAGGAATGAAGAAATCTAATGTTCATTCAATCCTTAAAAAGACCTTCATTTAAAACCGTATAAATTGCAATGTCATCAAGAACTNTATGTCAATGTACTACACTTAATAAGAAATTATAATTCTATTCTATTCTATTCTATATAAATCGAACATTGCACCATTGTTTGTAATATAACATATACACTTAGATCACGGCTGAAAATGGGTTGGGAAAATGCTACCCAAACCTTGGGCTTGGTCATATTACTAAATTTTTGGGTAGGGTTTGGTCAAATAATAAAAGAATATAAAAACATATATAAATTGGCTGGGTCAATGTTTCAAAGCAATGTGGGTCATAATTGGGCCATCGAAAGACAAAGTGCATGCACACTGGCAGGGAATTTATACATTGTTTCTATTAAATTTTTTACATTTCAAAATTTAATGCTTACAATTAGCTCTATAAAATTTTTCAGTTTTTAATGTAATGTGTTTTTTTCAAAACATGTTTCTATATAATGATCATAAAGCAAAAAACTATAGAAGTTGTGAAATTATAGTTGGATAAAATATGTGCAAAAATTTTACACAGCTTAAGGTTTAGTAAAGCACATTTGAAATTCAATATAACGTGGATTGGGTTGGGTTAACCAATCCGGACTCAGCTGCAGCCCTTATTCATACAGGGTGTCCATTAAAAAAGTAGCCGATTTAAAAATACTGTAGTTTGTAAACCATTAATGCTAGAAGGCTGAAATAGGTTTTATTGAAAAGAGCATGATCTAAATTTTTGCTTGGTATCATACATACGTATAGTGTAGAAATTCAATTTCATTTGCGATAAATATCAGCATCAAGAATGGGACAATTAACAACAGGAACAGAGAAAAGTTATCGTGGAAGAAATGATCAGACATGGATCCGTGATCACTACGATTAGTCGGTTTTAAGTAAAATATGGTCAACGATTATGCAAAAGAACCGTTCAAACCAACTACGCTAAACGGAATTGCCATGGAACATTGCCTAATTTAAATAAAGGAAATTCAGACCATCCAAAAACAGCAAAGACAGAAGCAGCAGTTAACATGGTGAGAATCTTAATCAACGATGATAAAACGAACTCGGCGAGAAAATTGTCTGCTCAAACAGGAATGAAGAAATCTAATGTTCATTCAATCCTTAAAAAGACCTTCATTTAAAACCGTATAAATTGCAATGTCATCAAGAACTCTTACCGCGGGATAAAGATCGGAGGTTATCATTTTGCCGCAAACTTAAAAACATGAGTATTCTGGTCAAATATTGTTGGATAACTTAATTTTCAGTGATGAATGTCACATTTACTTTAAAGGTATGCCAAATAGACAAAATTACCGAAATTGGTCACAAACTAAACCAAATGAATTCTTTGAAAAGCCTTTACATTCCATGAAGATAACGGTATGATGCGGATTAAGTAGAAATAAGATTTATGGGCCATACTTTTTTGAAGACCCAGAAACAGAACATCTACAAACAGTTAACTGCGAAACCTATATGTATATGTTAAGAACAGTTTTCCTAATAACAAATATCCTGGTGAATGGTTTCTGCAGGATGGAGCTCATACAGCATTGAACACCATTTCCTTGCTGAAACCAAATTTCATCAACGTCTAATTTCACACAAGTCGGAATTTCCTTGATCAGCTAGGTCACCTGATTTGTCCCCTTTAGACTTCTTAGTGTGGGATTCAGTGAAAGAAAAAGTATTTCGAAATGCACCATCCAACATTGGGCAATTGAGAAATGAATTTCGAGAAGCAATTGCGTCCATTGATGTGAATACTCTGCAAAATGTGATAGGGGATTTTCGGCTTGATAAGTATATTGAATCTGGTGGTGGCCATGTAGAATGTTAAATTTTTAATAAAATAAAATGTTAGATTCTGCTCTTTTCAATGAAACCTATTTCAGCCTTCTAACATTAATGGTATAGAAACTACAGTATTTTTAAATTGACTTTTTTAGTGGACACCCTGTATATACCTTAGATAATTTGGGTAAATGATATTTAGAAGCTAATTAATGTAAAATGAAATAGTCGGTAGATCCTGAATCATTAAGTGCGTCGGTAGAAATTATTTGTCAATTACTACTGTAGAACTTATACGCCTTGCCGCAAAGTAACATTTAGAATTTATTCTGGAGTGCTTAGGGGTTGCTGAAGATAAATTGAATTCAGAAAATTTCCATTTCGTATCACTGCATTCACTCTCAACAATAGTTGCCAATGATAGGAATATTATTAAATTTCGCTTTTATCATCAAGCCTCTAATAGTTCATGGATAACTTCAGCAACACGTCAAGCTAACAATGCAGTCCCTCAAAAGCTAATTGGCAATTTTATTCTAATTATATTTATGCACAAAAATACTAAGTTGCTTAACAACTTTGCCTTTTGCAAAGTGGATTTTAAGAACATGGGATTGAAAAATAAGATTGATTTATACGCTAGATTAAATAACTATTTGTTGTGAAATTCATACAATTATCCATATGCAATCATGTGTAATGTTGTAGCAAAGATCAATAAGTGTAAATAACTGAAGCGAACCAAATAAAATTATTTTTAATTCAACAAAAAATAAATTTAAACTCAAAATAAAATGAAAATGCTGTGAAAAAACGTGCAAATGACAGAGGAAGTCGTTGAAACATGTAGAGAAAAAACATCAGCTAAAATGGTAAAAGTTCAGAAGGGATATAACGAAAACTAACGGCATTTGGCAAAGCGGAAATTAATGACCTGTCAAATAATGTAGATAGTGATAACCAAGGCGACAGAAAACATTATGATATTAAAAATGGACAAGAATCGAGCGATTTCAAAATGCAAACTGAAGAAGATATATGAGTAATCAAATTATGTTAAAATAATGTTTATTACACAGTAAAGAATGAACCGTTCTTAGCGACAACTCAGTTGATTGAAATGCAGGGAAATTACATCAAGAATCAAATTGCAAAAAATGAAATATAGATCATAAATGGAGCTTGGGTGATAGATAGCATACCTTCAATCTGTTAAATATATTTTATATCATGCATACCTAAAAGTAACATTACCTTGAGACGACGAATGGCACTCCTGGTAATCAGATGGCAATCAAACAGAGCCACACTCTTCAGACTTTGGCACGCACTGATGTAATGAAGTACCGCTGCGTTTGTGATTAGCGGACAATTGTCCATATCCAATTTCTCCAAGTGTGGCAAATTTAATTCCGTAGTCAAATCCTTTACCCCTTGATCAGTAATTAATTCACAATGTGACAAAATCTAAATCAATGAGTGAAAATATGCAGAATGTAAGAAGAAATCGATTGTAAATGAATAAAATCATTAGAAAGCAAACCCAAAAAATATAAAACCCTCCAGAATGTGCAGCACACAAATATTTTAAAAATATGAAAATTACAGATATTCGAGTAGACTAAATAAACTTTTAAAGGTGAATGGTTGAAGTACACCTCGATTTAACGTCGTCTCAATTTAACGTCAGCTGCGAAAACCTGCAGGCTACACGCATTAATCTGATACAGATTGACACTGACACAGCATTGAGCATTTACAGTTATCACAATTTTGAGTGATTATCTAATGAGTTTGTTAAATAATAGAATACCTTCTCTGGTACCTAATAATAAATTATTTAGATTATGTCATTAATTTGACATGGTATAATTCAGTAACACCATCAATTATTAAAAATACATAACATTTAACAATGACTATATGAATGTAAAATTATCATAGAGATATTTACAAAGATTAAAGATATTCTGCATGCTAGTAATAATCGCATTCCTAAGCGTAGATTAAAAATATTGTATTAGTGTTGGAAATCTTAGAAGCAGATGTACTGGAAAAGTAATTCAATAAATTTCCCAGTGTTATCGTTGATAGCACACGCATTCCATTGCATTCCAGCTACTCAAATAAGTCTAAAAGAGCAGCCAGTAGTGCAAGCAACACAGTTACTATCAAGCGCGCGCTTCCTTGCTATCTTCCCATATTAACGAACTTCTTGGGCATTCGCGGTAATCTACATTAGACTTATATTATTGTTACATATTTTGTTCATTAATATATCTCACATTTTGTTCATCTTTATTTAGCGTTAGTAAATTATACTACCCGCACACCCCTAATATAATCATTTAAATTTTATGCTGTTGAGCATCAGTGAAACACAGTGGTCAAAAATCAGCATTTAAAGACTACACAGACAAAAGAAATGCGAATTTCTTTAAGGAACCAGAATACAGGGTGGCCCAGAAGTAACTGGGCAATTAAACATCCCATGTTTTTATTAATTTATATTCAATTACATTCCTAGTCACGTTTATAATTCATATTATGTTTTTCATTTTCTAAGTAAACAACTTAACATTATTTGTTTATTTAAATCATTAATGAACATACATCAAAATTAAATTTAAATTTTTGATGTCAACAAGACTGAAACTTGAAATGAAGATTGACGAGGTGAAATATTTCTACCAGACAGGAAACAAGTCAGCTTCCGCGAACCAATTCAAAATCAAATTCAAAAATTGCTGGCATTGTCTCAAGATTTAAAAGCACAGTAACTGTTGCAGATCAACTTAGAAGTGGCTGTTTTCACTCCGTTCACACCTATTGAAATCAACGGAGAATTTCCAATTCAATTATCATGCAATCACAGGCTTTCTCTTGAAGATTGTCTGCTGAACGGCAGATTTTGAATTTTAATAAACTTTTTATGATTAATTGTGTCCTGGATTTTCGGTAATAAACAGTTTATTACTTCTGGGCCACCCTGGATAATAATTCACAACAACAGTAAAGATAAGAATCATTTGAACATGAAGTATTTTAAACTTTTTCTGAAACAACAGTACACAACCCACCGCTCATGATAAAAGAAAGTGTGAAATATGCTATAGAATATACGAACAAGCGTATAAATTCATTTGGCTCAAATGACATTAATCCATTTTGAATAAGTTATTAAAAATACTAGATTTCAGGATTATTGCGAGAACATTATATCATCACAACTATTTTACATGGGATAACACCATATCTTGATTATTTACTTCCAAATTGAAAGTTTGATTTTTCTAGTGTGTTTGCAGTATGTTAAAAGACAGTTTTCACAAAAAGTAGATAAATAAATTATGGAAGATAATGGGTCAAGGTAACACTTTCTAATCTCTTCGTCTAGAAGTAACTTCTTCCTGAAATGATACTTGGAGGTCAAAACAAAATAAACACTATACTTTAACACGTTTTATAAATAAATAACTACCAAATAATAGTAAAATCATACTGTTAAATAACTGCTTAACCTGTTTATCAATTTCGTTCAAATTTTCACACAAAGTTTCAAAGCTTCTAAAATAAAGTTCTGCACACCGTTAATGAAATACCCCTTAACCTCATTTGTACTTCCACCGATTCTCGTGCCATAATCATTAAAAAGTTGTCGAGGACGTTGTAACTTGGGATTTACTACTGCACTACGGATGTTGGGCAGTTTCTAAGGAGATACCTTTTTAAACTGTGATTTAAACCGTCGAATGTACCGTTATGTCAATTATAAACTAATCAAACCTTTTTAGACGGCACGAACATCCATAGAGAGAGATTTTTAAAAAGTATAATCTACAGAAACGATAAATTAAATTACACTGAAAAATTAACTGCATGATGAGTCATTTATTGCAATATCTTGTTAAAAATAGAATGAATTGATTGGCTCGTTGAGTGCGTATTCTGGGTATATCAAACGTCTTGGATTTTGCTTGGATGCCTTTGCAAATACCGAATTTGTATGGAATCATCACTGGAGAAGCTAGCGCAATCTAGGATCGAGAGTATCAGTGACTCAAAAACTGTCTGTAATGTTTTAGAATCTGTGAAGGGTTGAGCACTGGCGTAGAATAGAAAGCCGCTGTAATGCTTTTTTCGGTATCTCGTTCACGTGTTCATCACACTTTAGGTCATTTGAGATGATTACAATCAGGATTTTTCGCCTGTTACGACATCCAAGTCATCTGGAAGTGGAAGATAACATTTCCCGAAGACCAATTGCTTACATTTTTTGGCTGATAAGGTAAGTTTGTTTGAGTTGCTCCATTCTTTGATATTATCATATTCAGTAGTGATACTGATTCTATCATTCAGAACTATTGTAATGCTTAATATATCATCGGCGTAATTTTGAATGTGGCTGCCTGTGGGCAGATTCTGCTTATTTAAACCAACGTTATTTTATATTCCTGTTAGTCATTTAACCACACTAGAACATCGCTATCGCCTATTCCATTTTGCGTATCATTGACTGCTTGTTAAATTTCGATAAGAAATAATTTTTAATTACGGCAGGGACGAATTTTCTAAACTCAAATTAAGAATGCATGACTCAGTCTTGATCGGAGATGGTCATTGACGGAGTACTTCATAAATTTTGTTCTAGTTTTTTATATTACCCCTAAATTTAATTGAGATATGTCAATTTCAGTTTTGGATTTTTATTCTAAATTTCTAACACCCCAACAATGACCTAGCATACAGAAATGTTTTTACAAAGATGAAATAAATGACACAAATTTTCGAATTATGTCAATCTCTGGTCGCAACCACAAAACTCAATACAGTCGCAATTTGATTGCATGGTTAGTTTGAATTGAGCTATACATTTAATAGGATGCAAATTTAACTCAACTGATGTAAGTTATCACACACAAGCTCCGCCTCCTTATAAAAATGTGTTTACGTGTCAATTTCATTGCATCATGTACTTAATAAATTGGTAATTAATCAAAACTGAAAATGGAGATATTGATTATATCATTAAATATTAATCCACCTGCAGACAATTAAAGAGTGAAAAATAATTTTGGATAGTCTCCTATACGTAGTCAAAAACATTTGCAGCTATATAAATATCGTTTTGTAAATATCTTTCCAATCTACTAGAGTAACAAATTATTGATATTATATTCCTATACAAAACTTAATAGCAGCATTTCATGATTTCCATATAAATTGAGCGAAATTTATTTTATGCTTTTCGAACGTTTAAGAAAAATTAAATAATGTATACTAAAAACAAATCAACCTCTTCAAAACATCAACCTACTAATACATATACAATGAATGATTCTCAGCAAACTACCAAATATTACACTTCTTTGAAAACATACACAATCCTGGCATGAGAAATCAAGAACGATGCGTTAATTATTCTAGCAACACAAATAATTATACAAATATGGATTTTTAATGTAGAATTTCAATAAACTATATTTTGATAAATAACAACAACAGAAGGAAACAATAGAGATTTAAGATGACTACAAGGGTCTAGGCAATTTTTGCTAAGGTCACTGCCTATAGCATCAGAGTTAGGAATGCGCCAATTCCTCAAAATATCCTTCCAGCCACCTTAGTTTGTCGATGCACTTATTTACTGGTGAAATCTCGTAGATGCCCATCTGACATTGGATAAATTTTCTACATAAACAATTTCAGATAAGGTTTCTAGGAAGTGAACATTGTACAACACTCAAGCACATGTCTTCAACAGTGTAATAAATCATTATATTGACATAATTGTTCTCAAAACTCCGCATTGAGTAAATGTTTATTAACATTGGAACAGGGGCGTACGCAGGATTTACTGAAGAAGGGAAATCTCAGTCATGATGAAGTTGAGTCACCAAAAATGGAGCAAAGCCCCAGAAGCTCTAAATATTTTGAAAAAAATAGGTTTAACAGCATTAATATTTTATATTTATTAATTGTTTACAAGATATTAATTTAACAGAAAGAAATATAGTTTAAAACCTGCCGAGGGGGCAGCCGCATAGCCTCTCATTTATCCATGACACTGTATTTGGATATAATATGATTGCAATCCTTCAAAATATTTTATTAATTCCAAAATCTAACTAAATTTCAAATAACAATAGTGCATAGCACAATATATATTTCAGCTGTTCATAGAATGAAAGTTGCTACAAGCGAATTGATCATTCAAAATTCGCCTGTAAAATTTTGTACAAACAATTATAAGTTAATTTTAAAACTAAAAATAATTTTAATATCATTTGGCAAATAAGACAATGAAAATGAGAGAAATTCTCTTTACTTTCATAGCTATTATGTCATTTACCGTAGCGCTAAGCAAACAACTATTGTGCTAATCCAAAATTTGATATTGAATCTACTCTTTCCAATTAGCGAACTATTTTTAGGAATTTATAGTGACACCAAGCCTGTTACGTATTCTACTGATATGAAATAATTTAAAAAATGATTGAAAAATGCGAATGAATTATGAAGAAAATGAATGAGAATTAAATATTTCGAAGGATGTTCCACATGGCTACAACAAAAATATCCTTGGTGTACTATTGAAAATTAATACATTAATATTTGATATAGATAAAAATCAGAAGGTAGGATAAGGAATTTAACTAACTATTAAACGTATGATTCAAAGCACATATGTGGAATTTAGACATCATAAAACGCTGTAATTAAATTACGTCTAAAATAAACACCAATCAATTCATTCATTGCGTAAAATAGGAGGAAGCTGGAATGCGCAGAAAATGTTTTTGCATTGTTCCTACAATTTGATATAAATAGGGAATCGTAAGACGAACTAAAAATTTTTCATCAAAGTTGGAGAGCCAGGTTAACTTGGGCGAACAGGAATTACTAAAAATACCATGAGCATCTTTCAAAATCCATATATATATATATTATTCTAACAAACTTTTAAGCTTTAGAGGAGAAATGTATGCAAAATTTAAAATAATGAAAGATGGTATGAAAAACTTAATAAATCGATATCAAAATTAACCGTCGAACTTAAAGAAAGAATATATTACAATTAAATTGCAATTATTGATTGAATTTAAAAAACATCTATGAACGTGAAAGATTTATTTCATTGAAATTTCTATGAACCTAAAAGACACTTAAGTATAAATTTATTTCATTAATTTGGATAGCATTATTTAGATAGAGTGGTTAAAAGAAAATCTACAACAACGAATATTTTGCATCAAGAAATTTTATGAAGAATACGGAGATTCAATTAGATGGCATACAGTGAAAGAGATCGTCAATAACTTTGAGGAAACTGGTAGCGTTGCTGATATGGCTTAACCTGGACGTCCACCATCAGTAAATATAGAAGAAAACCGGCTGATAGTCAATGAAGTGTTAAAACAGCAACCAAGAAATTCTTTGCGTAATCTCTCAAAAGAACTCGATATAGTATTCGCTTCTGTTCAGCGAATAATAAAAAAACTAGGGTTAAAGGTTTGGAGAACACAATTACTTCAACAATTAAATGATGACGATTTCGACAGGCGATAAGAGTTTTGTAAAAGGTTTGGTGAACTGTTCAATTACAACTTTAATGTCATAGACAGATGAAGCAATTTTCAAAATGAATGGGCAAATCAACCGACATAATTGCGTGTATTACTGTGTCGACAACCCACACGAAGTTTTTGAAGGATCAGTAAACTGCCCAGGAGTTCATGTTTGTGCCGGTATTTGTCCTACAAACATAATTTGTCGATACTTTTCTCCAAAAACTGCCAATGGTGAAACTTATTTGAATATGCTCAATTCAGATGCTTTTCCTCAAATAAAACAATATAATCGAGAAAGGGGTCAATTTGATATGTGGTGGCAGCAGACCGGAGCTCCTCCACATTACGCTAATAATGTTGGCGAACGCCTGGATGGATCGGTGGATCGGTAGACGTAGTCCAGTTGAGCGGCCACCACATGGCCCAGATTTATCACCAATCGCTTTTTCAGTGTGGGGAATTGTAAAGCAAATTGGTTATAAAAATCAAATCCAGTCTGAACCATTTAAAAATGTTAACAAGACAGGCATTTGAAACTTTTGATAAAGAATTGTGCTACAACATTGTCTGTCACGAAGTGGACGATTTCAACAGTGTATGAATGCCGATGGAGGTTATTTTGAAAATAAACGACAATAATATACTAACCCATCTTATTTTTATGTTTAAACATGACTGTTTGTTCTAATGTTATTGGTTTCATCAATACAATATTTACTTAAAGTAAATGTATTTTTCTTAAAAAGTTCGACCGTTACTTCTGATACACACTGTATATAAACCATCACAATATACTCGTCAAATCACCCAATAAAATATCTGAGTATGAAAGAAAAAAGAGTGTCCATTACCAAAAACGTAGAAATTGTTTTCTTAAATGTGGTCTATTGTTGGGAGCAAAATAATTTTACTGTTTTGGTTACTGAGAAGAACACGGTGGTGTTT
The DNA here is from genome assembly GCA_900660155.1 of Hofstenia miamia. Classification (NCBI taxonomy): domain Eukaryota; kingdom Metazoa; phylum Xenacoelomorpha; order Acoela; family Hofsteniidae; genus Hofstenia; species Hofstenia miamia. The sequence continues at coordinate 1,512,410 of CABFPE010000006.1, read as the reverse complement.
AAAATTGCTAACATAGTAATTAGCGGATTAGAATAATCCGCTCACAGGTCTGTGTGCAGTCGTATTTTAACTGTGCATGCAGTTGATTTAAAAGGTTAGAAATTGTTCGGCTTAAGGTAAGACTTCATTAGTTTCTTAAATAAGAATGCACTTAACTTAATAATATGCGCTTTATTTTGAAAAATTTTTATGTTTGTATTCAAATTTAAATGCAATTTAGGAAATTGCTTAGCGAAGGAAAAGACAACCGTATTTAGTTTTCCAAAGATGACAAGAAAACTGAAGGGCGAAATCTTTACCAAATAAAGTTTACATAACAATACGGGATTTTGTAAAGCGCACTTGCCCAGTGGTCATTCATAAGTGTGAAAAAATGCTTGAGAATTGCACGTTATTCTATTAAATGGTTCTATTTTGATGTATCTGTTCTGTATAATTGCTATGGAGACTTTTAGAATAATTTTCAAATATAGCAGCTATATTCCATCTAAATAAAAGTGTACTTATTGAAAAATAAAGAGATCTGTCTACTGAGTCCTACAAAATGTAATTTATTGAAAAGGATAAGAAAACGTCTGTAATTTTTAAAATATTAATGGATTTAATATAAATTACTTAAGAGACGAATTGCAATTTATTCTAGCTGATAAATAATTGCAGCATTAGTTAGCATTTTATATGAAATCTAATACTGAATACAAAACGATGAACAATAATAATGCGACAATTTGCCGAAAGCATTTACACTAAATAACAATGGGACATTTGATCTTTGTGAAATAAGCTCAAAAGGTCTTAGACATGGGGACTAAATCAGCATTATGAATATCTTGAACAAACACCGAATGTCATCGAATAACTTTATTCCAAATAAACAGTCGCTGATATAAATTTTGTGAATCAAATGCATCTGTTTCAGGTTACTCAAAAAATGATCTCAAACAGTCTTAATGCTTTTTTAATAGGCAGCTGAAAACTCGCATATAAGATGGAAGAAAAACTCAATTTAAACAAGAATTATAAATTTATCTCAAATATGAATAGCAAACTTAAACTAAAAAATAGTTAAACACAAAATCGGGGAATGGTCATACCATGATGTTTCTAGAATTATCATATCAATCTGATACTTATTAAATAAACCTCGATATTTTTAATATTTTGGATTGATATTTAAACACAAACTTCTGAAAATGTCAAAATAAAATCAATATTTTTAATATTTAGTTGAATACTAATTACAAGAAATCTTATCATTGAAAACATGCTCAAATTTGCCTTTCAAAAACTTTTGATGAAATAAAATTTAACGATATATTTTTGTATTTTGTAGCAGGTTTTAAATTTGCACAGTTGTATATAGTTACAATAGCGGTATTTTGTATGTGTACCTCACAATATTTACAACCTACATGCTAAAAAGTAAATGTAATGGCCTTACGAAGCATACCGTGAATTTGTTTTTTTGTTTTGTTATATTACCTAAATTTAAAGTGCAAATGATAAAACAAATAGGAATATTTTTCTTGCGTTGATGTCGAATATGTAAAATTCAAGCATTCTCAGACAGAAAAATTGCATTTTTGAAACAACAAAATGTATAAATTGAATTAATCTTATAAATATAAAATGCATTATTAAGCCCACAATGCATGGAATAGTTAACAATATTTTAAAATGTAGTGCATACTGAGTTAGTCAGTAGGACTAACATTGATACAATAATGTCCCCCCAAATTTATAGTATCTGCATACTGCATAGTAGAAATTTGTAAACTAGGTCAGTGTTTTTCAAACCTACGGGTCTCGACCCGTAATGTGGTCTCACAAATGTTTGAGGGTTGCCTGTTTTTAAATTATAATATAAACTATAAAAAATAACAGTATTCTGGGTGAAAACTAAAATTTAACTTTCTTAGTGCTTCAAAAATAATTTTTAAACAATTTTTCATTTTAAAATATACTAGGAGGCAATTTTAAAACAATTTGACCTGCTATGTATATTTAATATGCTGGACACTCATGGATAGTAATTTATAAGGATTTCTGGAATACCAGTACTCTAATTACTAGACTAAAAAATTAGTCCGAGATTGCGAACTCTACACTCTTAGCTATATTACATAGAATTATGTTTTACAAGTACAAATTAATACAAACGGATTTCGTACTACAATATTTGGCAATCACATTAAAATCAAATTATGGGCACAATTTGTAATTTTAAACTAAGGTCCTGTGAATTCCGTAATAGAATTCTATTCGAGTTCAAACGTGTAACTGAAGCAAATTTAGATTAAGACAAAGCAAATAAATGGGCTCGTGCATAATTAACTACCTGAGATCTTATATTTCGATCCAGAAAACTATTTAACACAAATTTGTTAGAACATATTAATTCTTTTGGGCTATACGGCCGGTGTAGCAAAACGCGATTTTCATATTTTAAAATTTGGATTCAAATTCAAGACGAAGGATATTAAATCATAGGCGTCTATTTTACTAATAACAAAAGTTCAACAGCTTTGTGTGTAAAATTTCCCAGCATGCTAAACTGGCGAAATAATAAATAATTTTGTTTCATTCAGAATTCAAAGCAAGTTAATCTGCCATTTCACTTGTAATTGGGTGATTAGTTCGCTGTCGCTTATGCTTCGATTAATTTCCACCATCTCTAGATGAAAGCGCTTTTCTTACAAAAAATGTATTCAGTTAATGAATTTTCGTTGTAATTGGTAAAAATATCAAAGTGTATTTCACCAATATCAATAGTCTAGGCCAGTGTCCATAACGAGAACGAGCCCAAAACAGCGACAAACAGCAGACTTAAAATTATATATCATCAAAATCCAGATAAACCAGATAAAAACAATATTAATAATTATCTGGTGAAATATATTACATTTTTTGCCATTTCACTTACATTTTCATTTTCAAGATAACACTACTACTAATTTCGTGGTTTAAACATAGTCTGATATATGAGAGGGCGAGCAGGGGGAAGAGGACAAAGGTGTATGTTGATTTGGAGAGGGAACTGACATTTTCATAATCAAAAGGCTTCATTAAGAGAGTCCAGAGCAAAACATCACCAATCGAATGTTAGCTCTAATACTCAAATAATTAATTCAATAATCACAAAAATTGAAAAATAACGTAAGGTTTGACAGGATTTAACCGAATTACACAAATACAAATCTAACAAAGATTTGTATCCATAAATCCCTACAGAATCAAATACGAATTCCCTTTATTAATGGACAGTTTCTTCCAATGAATAGAATAATCTTCCAACCTATTATATTTTAACAAGTACTTACCAAAATTCTTAGATTGTGGCAATTGTGAGCTAAATTGTGAAGAGTAGCATCCGTAATCTAAGCGAAAAGTTATTTAAAAATCAAGAATGTAAAGACATACTGCAGTGCATTCATCCAAATCAAGCTTCTGTAATTTATTGCAATTCTAAACACAATAAAATTCTATAAAATATTCTCAACTTTTGAGACGAAATTCTTTGTTCATAAATTATATATATAAAGCATGTCTCGCCCGGGAAGGAGTGCTGATGAAGGAACCCCTCCTTTGAGGAATAATACTATATCTCCAATTTGAAAGAAAATCTAACTCTGATATTTTTTAACTTTTGCCAAAATATTGTTAGCAAGGTAAGTCTCTAAAAATAAAAATCATACTTCAATTCTTTTTCTAGATATGCCAATTTAATTTAGAAAAAAGCAAATATTTTTATCGCTATCCTCATCACTAAATTCGCTTAAGAACAAAATTCAGGAGGACATCGAATCATTACTTTCTCAATGAGTTCAGTTTGTCATGCGACACCACGCTTCCAAATAGTTGCTTTGTTGTTGTCTTGGAACACATTTTGCAAACGTTTTGGCATTACCGTCAATTTTCTGACGTCAGCCCACCCTATGACGCCAGAACAACAGAATATGGAAATTTGTTATCGTAATATTCAGCCATAATCAGCTATAGTCCTGCTAAGTTTCCCTGATTTTTGATGAATAGGACTGATTTTAAAAGTGAAAAAAACGTCCAACCGAGATAGAATTAAATTTAACCTTAAATCGCCCGGTGATTTTTGAAATTTTTTCATGGTAGATGAAAGCCTCCTCTTTCTTTTTCGCTCTAAATCCGCGACCCTGATTTGCACAACGGTACGCCTCAATGGGTTTGAGGTATCTTTGAACATACCAAGTGCATTACAGTTAATAGCAATACGTTTGCCATTTTTAACAGTTTCAATATTACTACATCGTAAGGCTGGAGTAAAATGGCATGCCAGCAGCTAGACGCTGAAATTTATCTACTGTTATACCACAACAACATCCAATTAAACTCAAGTCAGGTACATGAAGAAATACTATGCAGAAGGGAACTCNGAGAATACGGTTGGTGAGATGATGACTGAGTACAAAAGCCATGAACGCCCTCAAATTGGTTGTGGAGACAAGCAGTCAAACACATCTGCTACAAACAATGCTAAAGTTGTTAAATATGTTCCTGCAAACAATAATGTCATGTGAGTACGCATGCTTCTCTTATTTTGAAAATTGAGTTTGCCATCATTTGCAAATTTTAAAACGATTTTGTTTTATTTCTTTTGCTGAAAATATTTCTTTGTACAACTGTCTATTTATTTTTTCAAACATTACACTGGTTATTTGTTAAATGCATTCTCTCTATTTNAACAACATCCAATTAAACTCAAGTCAGGTACATGAAGAAATACTATGCAGAAGGGAACTCAAAGCACAGTGCGCCCAAACCGTTATAGTAAGTCTTAGAGAGCGCGCCACTGTACTATAATGTACTATGTTACCCTAACATACAGAGGATGGCAACCAATAGAGTAGAGGAAGGGGCCTACAATGTAATGAGCACATAGGGCGGTGAGGGTTGTGCAACCTGTCTGTTTATTATGCGGTGGATAGCAAACTGCCATTGGCCCTGAACTATGAGTGCGGCTCATAACGCAGTCATGTCAGGGATAACTTTCTTCTAGCCTATGGGATACGTCAAATANAAAATCATACTTCAACTCTTTTTCTAGATATGCCAATTTAATTTAGAAAAAAAGCAAATATTTTTATCGCTATCCTCATCACTAAATTCGCTTAAGAACAAAATTCAGGAGGACATCGAATCATTACTTTCTCAATGAGTTCAGTTTGTCATGCGACACCACGCTTCCAAATAGTTGCTTTGTTGTTGTCTTGGAACACATTTTGCAAACGTTTTGGCATTACCGTCAATTTTCTGACGTCAGCCCACCCTATGACGCCAGAACAACAGAATATGGAAATTTGTTATCGTAATATTCAGCCATAATCAGCTATAGTCCTGCTAAGTTTCCCTGATTTTTGATGAATAGGACTGATTTTAAAAGTGAAAAAAACGTCCAACCGAGATAGAATTAAATTTAACCTTAAATCGCCCGGTGATTTTTGAAATTTTTTCATGGTAGATGAAAGCCTCCTCTTTCTTTTTCGCTCTAAATCCGCGACCCTGATTTGCACAACGGTACGCCTCAATGGGTTTGAGGTATCTTTGAACATACCAAGTGCATTACAGTTAATAGCAATACGTTTGCCATTTTTAACAGTTTCAATATTACTACATCGTAAGGCTGGAGTAAAATGGCATGCCAGCAGCTAGACGCTGAAATTTATCTACTGTTATACCACAACAACATCCAATTAAACTCAAGTCAGGTACATGAAGAAATACTATGCAGAAGGGAACTCAAAGCACAGTGCGCCCAAACCGTTATAGTAAGTCTTAGAGAGCGCGCCACTGTACTATAATGTACTATGTTACCCTAACATACAGAGGATGGCAACCAATAGAGTAGAGGAAGGGGCCTACAATGTAATGAGCACATAGGGCGGTGAGGGTTGTGCAACCTGTCTGTTTATTATGCGGTGGATAGCAAACTGCCATTGGCCCTGAACTATGAGTGCGGCTCATAACGCAGTCATGTCAGGGATAACTTTCTTCTAGCCTATGGGATACGTCAAATACAAGTACTTGCGTGCAGGGGAGGCAGAATTTCTGTATCAAAGTACAGTTTGATTGCAACAAGAGCTCTCTAAGTTACCACCATTAGTAGTTTGGTTGAACAAAGCGGGAGAGACGAAACCCTCAACTGAAGTTCGGCCTTTGGCTTCACTCCGCTGATCAGACTTAATATAAATCAACTTACGTGTCAGATGTCTAAACAGGCTTTAGTTGTCACACTTCTATGGGTTAAGGACCCAGAGCGTGGTGTCATCCATTGTGCAGTAACCCCGACACTGCAGAAACCACAGAGATAAATCTTGTTTGCTCTGCAATAGCAAAAGTGGGATATTTGCGAAACTCGTAGCTTCATATATTATCTTTTGTCAGCATTCGAAATCCCGAACCTAAGACGATGTTAAGCAACAAGGTGAACAGAGGTGGAACCAGATGTAACTAGTAAATGCGGAGGTGGCAGTTATGATTGCAGCCGGGGTAATCCTTTCAAGACAGAAGCTATTCCTATGGGTTCCCGTTGTTCATCAGACTCACCACTAGTGAAACCTCTGTGTGCCAAGGGTGGCCACAGGTACTAGCAATTACGCATACCACAAACTTTTACGGAAGAACCCAATTTTGACTACTGTGTGAAAAAGACACAAGGTAAACGTTTACTAATGATTCGATCCCACTTTTGAAGTACAAATGCTTGTCATATTTAATTTATCATGTTGATTGTGATGATTAGGAACCGCAAAAAAGTTATTTTTCACCAAAGTTAAAAATATCTAGTAAGTCTTGAATCTACTTATTTTTACATCAATTATTGTAACTATTTCGGCACTTTTCGGCAACTGTAATAGTTGGCGAAATGTATAAAAAATATATGAGAAGAGGTACATCATCATCCAATTTCTTAAAAATCATTTTTATACTAGCAAAATCTGTATAAAAATGTCGTTTTGAAGACAGGTGGAGTGCTTGTACACTGTTCTTTTGCATTTGAAGTAGTAAATTGATGTTTCAATTTGACTTCATAACGTATCATAGAGCCATTTTACATCTTACAACAGCGAATTGATCAATTTAGACATATTTATAGTGACTACATTGCGGAATTTTTCAAATATTTTCTCGGTTGCTAGCGATGATTAAACTCCATTTCTCCTATGCATTCAGCAGTAAGCGAAGAATGGCAGTCACTCTTCCAGAGATTCCCAAATAGTGTACTTACCGCTTTTTTTCTGCAAAGTATTCTTTAGGCAACTGAATGAAGTGATATATAATATGGTAGAATATTGAATAACTGAATAGCAGCTGGTCCATAACTTTACTCATGCTTTACAAAGCTGTAGTTTGTTATTGATCAGAGAGATGATAGACAGTAGTATTATTTGCGCTGCACTTACTTGCATGGATCACATAGTAAACCGCCAACTAATTAAATTTAAACGTTTTATTTTGCAATTCTATCATTTTTCATTGAGTGAGTATGTGTGATATAATTTGTTTATGCAATATTATTTATTATATACAATAAAATGAAAATTAATGGGTTACATTGGGTTAAAGAAAAACTCCAGGTTTCAAAATGGATTTTGTTAAAATCCCAAAAGAGTTGATACAGAAATACCAACACCTTACTCTGAGATAGTAGTTTGTATGTATTGCATTTATTCCTTTTTTCACATGCTTTATGGTATATTTCCGTTTGTTATTTAATTTTTACAGGCTTCCAATAATCTGTGATTTTACAAGCTTAAACACGAATTAACGTTACAATATATAAACCAATGGCCGTTTAAATTATTTGTTATTTACATAGTCAGCAATGTATGTAACTAGCTGTTAAACAGGCTTGAATTTGAATGCCAACACTGTTTTCGAAAAATAGAGATCGATAATTCATAATCTAGTTACTATGTGGCAGTTTGAACGTAAACTAGACAAGATTTTGCCGTATAAAGAAAGGAAACACTGAAAACTTGCCACACAATTAAATTAGCGAAACAAAATTAAATCCACTATTGTATTTAGAATATACTTCAAAGAAACTACACACCCGACAAAGTGGTACAAATCCAGAATCTGTTAATTGAAGGCACCCAGCCAACTCAAGAGTTCTAAACAAACTGAATTAGCAGATTTTAATTAAATCGTAAAACCGCGCAGTCACTAACAAAAGTATAGTGAGCAACTTTCAAAGTAATGCCGTTAGATTTTACAGGATCGCATCTAAGCGCTTTAAATTGGGAAAAGTGCGAACCTCAAAAACATGAGCAAGAGACACCAAACTAGACATCGCGAATAAATTTTATTAATTAATTCAAATAACCTTAGTAACGCCATTTAATAGAAAACAGTTGTAAGCAATGCGAATTATTGTGTTAAAACCACTTAACGTTTCAAGTTTTTTCTGCAATTTCAAAATTATATTGATTTGTTAAGTTTTTTCAAATCGTAAACTGCTTAAACTATCTGGAGCGCATTTAGAAGATCCCTAAATCATGCCTTGATGTTATCTAAGTTTAACAAATTTAAACTTCTCTATGGACTAAATAATGTCTCAAATATTCAGCGACTTTCCTTTAAAATTAGTTGATTTAATGAAATCATATCAAAAAAAATAAAACCAATTAGAGCTTATGTCAATTTGATGAGAAAACAATCGTATTAAAAGTTAATCATTATATAAAATGAATAAAATTGCTAATAAGAGATACTAGTTTTCCACTATATCACTATCCAATAAAATTATTACTGGACTCGTTACAATAAATCCCATTGATTATTTTAAATTTTATCGAAGATAATGGAAAATGATTAATTGATTATCAAACCCTAGTCGATTTCAAGTCCGACCGATTAAACTTAACAGTCCTTTTACTACGTGGCGAAGAAATGTAAAACCTGTAAAAGAAATTTAAAATGAATTTGCATAAAATTTTTTCTGTAAAATAATTTTTTAAGTTAAAATGAAAATGCGCGTTTCACAGTATATTTCTATGCCAGTGCAGCAAGTGGGACACGTTTCTAACCCAGTCCAACTATGCAATACCAGGCATGGAAGCGAGACCGGCCTAAAAAATATTCGTGTCGGTTGCGCGTCAAGCCAAAATTAAATTAAATTTGCAAGATAAAAATTTGCATCAAATCATGAAAAACTGTATATTGGAAAAATGTAGCTATTATAAGTTTGCTTTGCAGCTTGTATTAAAAAATACTCAAGGCTTTTTAAATCAATCTTGTTAAATTAAACATGTTGGTGTTTCTTTGACATTATTTTGTTGGCTTCTCCTTGGGTTCTCATTAATGCAATTTTATAGGATATCAAATTATTTGAGGGCCTTAAAGCATTTTCAAAACATTTAGTATCATTTTGCAACATCTGTAATGAATAGAAGAGCATTCTAATGTCGCCATCTAAAAGCGATAACCAAAAGAAAGGTATGGAAGCATTATTTAACCTAGTCTACCACTCAAAGTGAAATACTGAGTTCTGTTGAAGAAGGTATTATGTGCGCTATCACTTGTATATGGACTGATATCGTTAAACTATCGTAATTTGATACAGCTGCGGTTTATTTGCTTTTTGCTAGATTTTTTACGTTTTCTGACGGAACTCCTGCTACAATAAAACAATCCAATGAGTTCTCTCAGTTGTATAATGAACTGTGAACCTTGCAAACTTATACAACATAATCAAACGATATTAAGTATCAAATGCCAATTACAATCTAAGCGAAAATGCAAAACAAGAAGATGCGAAAAAATGTAAAGCGGGATACCACGAAACCAAAAACTAATGGAGAGTGCACATAACTGGAATGAACCATTACAACATGTCTTTCGCCAGCTCGAATTTTCAAAGATGCCAAAACTACATAGTGTTTCAGTATGTTATCATTAGCCTTCAAAATTCGTTGACACAATCTTTCACAATGAATGGAATAGAAATATTGGACGTGCTTTGTACCTACTTCCTAAACTTAAATCGTTACGCTACATTTTGAAGTCACCATCAAGATTCAGCAATAGCAGATATTAATAATCACTAAAATAGAAGCGTCTGTTACACCATGTCCATGCAACTATGCTTCAATCCAATCAATTACAAATTCCCATGATGTACTTGCATCAAATGCGCCTAAATTCGTTAGAATGGTGGCATTGACTATTGAAAAAGAACTCTAAGATATCTTAAGCTCGTGATTTAGACTATATGATAATCCTCTCGTTTTTGGGAAAATAATAAGCACGTCATCCTACAACTAAACATTTCTGCTAGAAAAACTTTGGTTATACTAGTTTCCTCGGCTGAAGACATACATCACTTTTCTGTAACTGGTGATACTACAATTGATAAACGTGGCAGTTTCGCACCAAAAAATACTGAAATGTTAATCGTTGGACTTTCGATATGATATTCTTATTTAGCAGCATTCGATTTTAATGTTTGGTCACTGCCTATTCAACAAACACAATGAATTGTAAAAATTCGAAATTCTGACAACAGCATGATTTTATTTCATTATCATTTGCAACTAGTAGCATTTACCATATATAATTTGATAATTGGATTTGAAATATTAATAATCAACATTTTAAGTGGGATGAAACAGCCTTAGCCAAGGTGTAATGAATGTTAAATAAAAAAATATTAAAATATACGGTTTTATAATTTCATTCAAAATTTCCCTTGCTACAATCAGTAAATTAATCTAAGAAAATGTAATTTGCATCGCCAATTAGTGTTATATATTTCCTTAATCCATGTATTGTATGCAATTAACTGGAAACAGACTAGTTGCTTGAGGTAACAACATAAAAATAGGAATAGTAAAATTATAAAAAATTATTAGTGCATTATTTGCTCCAACCATTCCTTATTGTAATTGTACAAGTACGTTTTGAAAATATCGTAGAGTACATGTATGGTGATAACTTAAACCTGGGGACCCCTGGGGTCATATATGACACCATCATTTTAGAGCATCACTGTGGTTTATCTATTGTGAGACAAAAAATATCGTTTCTGCAGCCCAAAGTCCCACATATGACCCGTAAACTGCGGAGGTTTGGTGCCAAGATTGTGCAACACATTTACATAATTGCATCACAAAGATGGCGGATTTTGTGAATGAGCATATTGTTGTCAAGTCGTGGTTTTTAAATTGATTATGTGCCTTTTATAGCCGAGTTAGAAGAATTTGAAAGTATTACAATAAATGTTTTTTGCCTCGTAAGTATTTAAAAGCTGTTTTTGTTTGATGTTTACTATAAGTAAGTTTACTATATGTAATGAACTACCAACCATAAGGCCCATCGGGTCATATATGACCCAAGGCCAAATTTGTAACAAATTAGCCAAAAATTGCAACACTCACATTTTTACAATTATCCTATCAATTATAACTGTGTATGACCAAAAAATATTTTTTTAGATACTGCTGACGTTTTGGGTCCCCAAGGTTAATTTTAATTGAAAAAAATAATAGAAATTAGAAGTAAAGCGTAGGCTATTAAAACGAAATGACTCATTCACAGAAACAACTTTTAATTTATAATGATAAAGATAACTGCGATCGCATCACTAAAACAAATTGAAGAAATTTGTTACAGAAAGTGTTAATTTATGCTATGCTCGCTTAAATAAATTTAGTGCAGATATCTACGAAATTGAAACTATGTATTCTAAAAATTGCGTTAAATATATAATATATTTAAAATTCCACGATTTTTGGTTTTGTAGAAAATGGAAATGGCAAATTGAACCAGGGATTAATTACTCGCCTCAAAATGGAGCAAGACCTAATCCAAAGGTCTAGCAGTTTGGGGAATCCGAATTTTGATATGTTTAAAGTTTAAAGGAGTATTCATTAAACACAAATATTTCAACATATTGGTGGCCGATTGTTTCAATCAACTTGTTCTAGTTTTAAGTGCCAATTAACATAAATCTTTATTGATAGTAACCAAGACTAAAAGCGTGTCAATAAAGAGTGACCATTCCCACTCATTTGCTGATTTTGAAAAATCACTCCAACGTATTAGACCCATTTACTGAATTTATAGAATTTATGTAATCATACCTGCCTAGGAATTTTTTTATTTGTATATTCAGTATAGACTGAATGTTATTTCAACTCCGCAAAATTTTTAAATCTATACTTGTAAGTAAAATAAACAATAAGGCTTCATAATCAAATCGCTGTTAAAGCGTGCTGCATGTGTGCGTTCTTAAAGATTACATATCCAATATGATGCTGATTCAGAAGTCGACATGGGCTAGACCTAATATTTTCTAAGAATAGTGAGGCAGAGCCGGAGTGCGCTAAATTTTTAAAAATAGTAGAGATGAGCGCGGTACAGTTATTTCCAAAGCAGAGAAAACATTTCACCATTATTTTATCTTCATAAGAAAAGATAGATATTTCTGAATTTTTTTAGGGTTATGGATCATTCGTAGAAAAGCATAAAGACAAATTCTTAAGGTATTTTGTCACCGTTCAATTTTATTAAGGTATTATCAAATTTTCCATGAAATATATAAAAATTACTTTTAATATTTTGTACGTGAAATCTCTTAGTTTTGCTTCAGAAACAGTTTTTTTGAGAAATACTTAAGGATTGTAAATATTAATATAAAACACGTTTTCTGTGTAACTTTTATGCCACCGCAAGTTGTTTTATCACTACCGCTAACCACCGCAATTATATAAATCGCTACCGCGATACACCGCATCTCTAGTCGGTACAACAATAACCTGCTGAAATTAGCAATTTATGCTACCAGTCACACTGAACTATTTAGTTCCAGTAAATCCTATGAAATTTGATGGTCATGCAAAACCTTATCCTCTTCAAAACTTGGTTTGCAAATTTTGAGCAGGTCCGAAATATTACGATTGAAAACAAGAGCCACGCTGGCACAGCGCCGCAAAAACGAGCCGACCGGAGAGTAGAAAACACGCGGTTCACTTACAACTCTGAAGTGATTAAACGCCTTCAATCGACATGGTAAACAAAAGTTAAGCAAACGTATATCGATATATTGCTTCATGGCGCTAAGTCAATTTGTGTCAAAAGCTTGACACTTATGCATTACCTACATTAGCTCACTTAAATAAATTAGCTGAGATTTTCGAAAAACTGTCTTTGTATTTATTAACATTTCACTTTGAATTTGTTTACAAAACACTTGAATCCGATGCCCTGGATTGAAAGTCATTTTTTAAAAAGTTAATAATGAAATATAATAGCAAATGAAAAAATTACGAGAGCTCTTCACAATTTTCTGCTATTGAAACTAAAGCAGAATCTGTGATTTGTGTACAATTGGATAAACAGATGCTTCGTAACTTGTGACAATGCGAAGCCAAATTTTGAACACCTGCACTAGTTATTGCCTAAAATAAAGAAAACGATAGAACAGGTTTGGAAGAATCAATTAGCACTACTAAACGGAAGCTTATTTTGATTGCGAGTCTTTGCTTAAAGTTAATAACTGAAGTGGAATAAAATGCAGACAGTGCTAATTAACTGCACACAAATTTTTCAAAGAAAATTTATCATCACGGCACCTCAAAACATCAATTATTGAATGTATGTAACTTTAAATTACAAATTGGCAGCAATGAAAGTTACTGGATTGCTCCACAATATAAACAAAAGCGTAGGAAATTTAATTTTCATTTATGAAAGCGTAGGATGGGAACATAATACTGATTTACGGAAATTAAATGCACATCATAAGACATTACATTTGCTATGAAAGAACAAATTTAGTAGCTTTGCAAAGAAATTAAGTGATGGATATAGCAAATATGCACAACGTAGGTTTAGATGGCGAAGCACTAAAGATAGCAAACAGTTTTGTCTGCAATTGATTCCAATCAATGAATGTTCATATATGATGTTTTTTGCAAATTGCAGTTGTGCATACCCAGATGTCTAGTATGTATTAGCATATTGAATTCTCTTATCTCTCAGTACAAACCCCTATTTATACTGAAAATTCAATTAATCAAAGTCAATGTATACAGCATTTTGAATGAATTTCCAAAGGCGTACGTTGGATTTTTTGACGTGGGGGTGAAAATCTCTATCATGATCAAATGAGTGAAGAAAGCGGGGCGAAGCCCCGCGAAAATTTTTGAAAATATTGAATAAATAGACCTAATAATGCAATTCGGGAACTTAGTTTTTAACTTTTTTAATATTTTGCTGAAATTTTTTTTTGATGTAACCAATCAATTTTGAACACCTGACGGGCGGGGCGGACATTAAACAATGCCCCCTGGAATGGGTAAATTTCTATTTTTTATATATAATATATTGCACACAGAGAATATCCGTTCGACAGCACTCGGACATGCACAAAGGGACAATGTTGAATTGTTTACAAAAGCCGAAAATTTTCATTATCAGGTATATTAGACCAAAATAATTTATTGATTTTAATAACTTTATAGCTAAAACGAACATCTTTGTAACTTCTAAATTATATTTCTGGATAACTGCAGGAACATTGCCACACAGAGGCGCAACTATGACTGGAAAGTGAGCACACTCCCAGAAAAAATTAGGATATATGCGTAATGAACAGTGTAAACTCTTCTATACAATACAGTGCGTCGCTTCGTGAAAAAACGTTCTTATTACTGCAGACGTTTCTCGTGATTCACAGGCTCAATAGTTTTGAACACTGTTTTTGAATTTCAAATTGTTAAAAACTGGATACGCCCGTGATTACCTCATACAATATTAATTTAAATGTAACACCACCAGAATTGATCGTATTATCGAACTTATTCCGCTAAATTAATTTCATGAGTATTGCTTTCGAAATATCGCTAATCAAGCAAAAATCAATAATAAACTATTCCCGACTAAAGAGGAAATATTCCAAGAACAGTACTATAAAGCTTATCAAAGATGAATACTCATTTGATAGCTGATCTAGAACAAAATTTCTAGTGACACATGAAGCAGTCAAATTAAAGACGATATTCAAAAAACGGAGGATACATTTAGTTATATGTTTTCAGGAGTAACTTAATTATAGGCAAGAATACATACTGTTAAAAATTCACAAATTTAAAAAATTATTAGTTACTTTGAAAAAATAATTTATTAGTAAATTTTGCTGGTATGTCAATAAATTTGAATAAAAAGAAATTTACGATTTGGGGTCGAAACAATTGGCTAAGGTGATGTATTTGAAGCATAAATGCTAAAATATATTATATGTAACAACATTTTCGTTAACATTAAGTCCATAAACACTAGCAATTACAGAATTATGTTAAATAAAGAAATAATTACATTGCAGTGCTGAACGTTGAGTACAAGTAGGTCAGGACATTTGCTCGCAATTTTGTTTAAAGAGTCATCTCCAATCTAAATAATGAGCGTGAGCGAAACTAAGAAGTACAATGCACCGTGTGAACAAAGAATGAATACAAGCACTCTGCTTTAAAAAATAAAACAAGACTTATAAATAGGGTCAGTATATTTAAATGCACAGTTTAGCTAATGCTAATAGAAGCTATATTAAGCAGAGTAAATACAAGTTCTAAATAACCTTGAGTATTTGCAGTTTTATATAGTGAGAAAGCACACTTAAGCTTATCATTTTCAAAAAACTATTTAAAAATTTTTCTTACGTCATACAAACATTTGTCGTGTTTAAAATTTAGGTTATAAGAAAAAATTGCTTTAACACAAAGACATTCCTAATTGTAATACAAATGAGAAAATATAAAAATGCTTCATTTCACTTGACTTCTTACTAAATTGAGTGTTACCGTAGGACTAAATTAGCACAAATCTCCAGGCAAGTAACACGAGAAATGTGATTGGAGAATACAAGACAATTGAGCTTTGTAATAAAAACAAAGCATTGTTCGATTAAAACAGGATTATGAAAACAGTAAAGCCATTGCAACAACAACTTTAGCAATGCTGAAAACGTACGTTCAAACCAAAATACAGCAAATTTTACACCCATACTCAAACAAACAACATTAGGAGTAAGCATTTCCAAAGGCAATTGTTAACAACGACAAAAGTAAATCCTTAAATACTGTGGATTACATAATTCGAGTTAACAGTGGTAGCTTAGAAAGAAATCTTACAATTATGGAAAACCATTTAGACATTGGAAATTTAGACTTCGACCACGGAAAAATGAATTAGATCATCCTAGCAATAGGCATTCAGAACCTTCCACACACAATGATTTTGGTTATTCACAAAATTGCTTAAATTATAATGCTCAACAAGTTTGTTTGATGATCCGCAAATGTCAATAAAAATGAGAAACAAATTGAAGTTCAAGAAGCTCAAAATTCTACAAACATAAAACAACTTTATAAATGTTGCTTACATTTGAACAACCTGTACAAGTAATGTGTGTAAGGCGTGGACAGCCATCAGTTAGATTTTGAATACCATGGATATTGATATCACAACACCATGATATATCAATGATCTGTAATTGCGGACAGCCTTTGCTAAAACATGAAGACTTATAGCAAATCAAATTTCAGAAAAAATATATAATTACATGTAATATACATGCATTTGTATATAAATAAATACCAGATTTCAAAAATATTAATTCCAACACTGTTTTCGGTGGAAAATTTATTATAAATTCAGAAAATATATATCGGCTCTTTTAGTATTTAGATACAAAATCATTTTAATAAAAAATAAAGCATATAAATATACATATATAAATGCAGTTTTAGTGAACTTACTTTGTATTGGATAATGAGTTATATATAGTCATTACTAGGGCGATAATTTTTTACAGCTAAATACTGTTTTGACTACAAAATTGAGCAAAAACTAAGAAATTTTGCCTTATATTGACCTAATAACTTCAAAATGAGGATGTACTACTGAAAACGTGCTATAAAATATGACAAAATATAATGCTCAACATAAAAATGTCGATAATTTCTTAAAGATTTTTGTAGTTGCAAGAAACTTCATTCAGTTAGAATACTGGATGATTTGAAGCTTAGCTGTATTTGGTGGATTGTTTAGCGGGTTTCTACTAACTATTTTGATTTTAATTCAAATTTTGGGGAAAATTTCGAAAAAATATAGATATTTATTAATTAAATAATCAAATGTAATATTTTGAAATAAAACATGAAATTTTGACCTAATCAAATATATTATTTTTTTTACCTACAGCAATGCTTAATATTTGCAAAAATCACGTTTGTCATGTTCCAAAAAACTACAATGTTTTTGACCAAAAACATTTTAACTTTATTTACTTTTACGAGCTTTAGAAACTACTATACCATAAAGGCAAAACAAAAATCGCAATGCCATCTTGAAGGCAATTGATAATCAAGAATATAGTACTTAAATCCAAAATGTGCACCCAAAATTAAATGTTTTGATTTTATTGAATTTGATACGGTGTATAAATTTTTAGAATTTTTTAGTGTATACTGGAATGGACAAGGATAGTAAACAATCATGTTAAAATTTTAGATAAATTTGATCGGCCAAAGTGGTCTCTCAGTTTTCAATCAGAATTCTACTAGTAATTCTATTGCAATAATATCCAATCGATATAACAACTTTATTCAGTTTATAGTAGTACCGCCAACCACGATAATGTATATTTATAACTATTGTGAAATGTGAGAATGTCGAGAAAACCCACAAGTGCTTTCATCTGTAAACAAAGTCAAGGAGAAAACCAAAACTAAATCAATTTTAATTAGCGATGAATTTTTAGACAAAAGAATTTGAAAAATATCGTTATTATATTTAAGTATGTTTGAGCAATCTCATACAATTTTCAATAAATTTCCCATGCAATAAATCTTTTGTTAATGAATCATAAGTCGAATGCAAAACGACATTTGCAATTATTAATTTCGGCTAATTCAATTTATATTCAATTTTTCTGTCAATACAGAGAACCATAGGCACTAAACACTAAAACATTGTATATGCCTATCTACGATTCATAAGGAATTTCTGCTACATGCAACATCGAAATAAAAAAATCTTGTCAACCCTTATTATTACTTGCTAATATACTAGCGATGAAAAGTTTCAATTTTAGAATTCAAACATTAAAACTTGATGGAAAAGAGTGAAAAGGTCTACAATATAAATTTTGCAAAATGCACTGGGCCTTGGCTCCAGTTTTGAAGCCCTGTTTAAAACAGTGTAGCCTCCGATGTTTATTTAAAAAACAGAGCACTATATCCCACCCGAGTTTTCCTGGGACTAAATACATATGGGATTTCAATCTAGGGGAATTGATAAATTAGTTTGAGATTGCGAACCCTAATAGTTTCTTTTCTCACTTTAATAATTGCAAATGGAAGAAAATTTTTTTTTCAAGTATATGTAATGTAATATGTAGAATATCATGATATATCTGGAAAGATTAGGATTTATAACGTGATTACCAACAGATTGTAAATGTTTATGAAAAAATAACGTCATAATAATAAAAATATATAGGCTTCTATATAAGTTGTAATGAATTATCATTCGATACAGTTGAACCTTAGCCAAAATTATAAATTTTTAACGACATCTCTTCCATGTTGTCGGTTCCGTGAAAAGGTCTTACAAAATTTCATAATGGCCCTTTATAATAAACTAGTGGCTAATTTGAATTAAATGTACGTCTATGTCACTTTCTCTAACTGAAAATTTAGTCAAGAAATTCCCATTAGTCCTTATATAATTTTGACGTCATTAACCAAAATATTGCGTCAAAAAAAAGATCATGTTACACATTTAGCCAGAACACAATGGTGAATATTTGTGTAACTGTCAAATTCATAGAATTTTTTGTTGAAAAGTTATGGGGAATCCCCCAAGATTACAGTAGAAATAGGGTTAAATTTTCAAACATAGGAATTAGTAACTGTCGACATATTTTATATTACAAACATAAAAATATAGAATAAATCTCAACAGGATATCAAATACATAAATGTAGGAAAATTTTATAATTTTTGTAATACATTAACCGATACATGCTACATTACATAAATATGTGCCAACAAAAAGAATTCGAATTAAGTTACATTACATTTATCGTTCAGTAACCCAAAATAAACATTGAAGAATTGTTTTCGCAGAATTATTGCATAAGAATGTCTGAAAGTGTAAATTTTATTGCATTATCATTCTTAAATCGAAATATACCCTATGGCTTCTAGCGAAGCATTTGTGATTTCACTGCATGATTTTAAATTCAAAATTCTAAGATTTCGTGTGTATTTAGCAAGAGCAAAGCAGGTTTCGTCAGTGATGCGACGACAATCTTCAAGATTGATATCTTCAATATTTGGGCATCTTTGCGCAAACATTCTAAAAGTAAATTAAGTGGAAAGTAATGAAAATGAATATTACTTTAAAGAAGCGTCATATACATTTTGACAGCCTTTCAAATGCAACTCTTTCAGAAAATTGTGGGCTCGTTCTGATATACCATCTACTACAGAATGCTAAATACAAATGCTTAGTAAATGTATTTTATATTATTGTCACAAGCATTACAATGATTATACATAAATACTAATTATACCGATATGAATATGATTCATAAGCAGTGAAAGAAGGATGTTGAACCAAAAAAGCAATTATTAATATATCACAAAACTGACAAATATAAGAACATTCACACGAAAATAATAATTCATTCCACAAAAATGCCGAATTTGTCATTGATTGACGTATAATCATCAAGGAATAATAATCTGTTCAAATAATCAAGATTTTAATTCCAAACCTGGTTGAATTTCTATTGAAAGCAATACATTTATTGATACATTGCCGAAAAAAATAAGTAGTCAACAAGGCTTAATAATAAGAAATAAATTTGCAATACACAAAAAACTGAACAGTAATAAAACCAACTAGACTCCTACAAACTAATTCCTCGAGGATTACATCCTACTAAAATGAGTTGAAAGCAATTAACATCAAAGAATAAAGCAAAGTTAAAGCATACTACCATTTCACATTACAGTGACAACGACAATAACAAATTTTTATTCCAAGATAAATATAATAGTATGCACCACAAATCAGTCGAAATCATATGAAATATTAATATTACTAATTTCTTTTCAAAGTTGCAAATTCAATCCATATAAAATTTGAAATATACATTTTACCACACATCTCCTATCTGATTTTTTAGTTTCCTTTTCGAGTAGAGCTTACAAAAGCTAATTTTTCATTTTGTGCAGATACACAGTTACTGAATAAGTGTTGAAGTAAAATCAATAACTGACTTATTTTTAATGAAATTGTCCTTGCACATACAAATTTGATGCAGTAATCGATGGAAAATAGAAAAATAATCAGAAACTCTTAAATCTCAAGTAAATACATTTGGGAAAATGCAACATGTATACTTTTAAGTTTAATAGAATAATTTAATGAGAATACATTTAGATGATACAAGAAAAATATTGTTTAGGGATTTCTCTTCCTATTAATTTATCTCTTAATTTTCAACGTAACACTATACCTTATACCAAATAAATCTTAATGTTTTTCAATTTTCATATAAAATAAAATGCCTTACCCAAATTTCAATTTCAAAAAAAAATGGTGTATGAATAGCCAAGATGATAGAAATAAAAAATGAAAATGAACTAAATCTCATATTAGTAACATTATAACATTTACTCAAGAATATATTGCTCCCAGATAAGAAGCAAATTGCAAAAACAAATTCAATGAATAAACAGTACAAAGTAGTCCGAACTTATTCGTCTGTATTTGGGGTATATTCGCTTGTGAGCAGTCAGTGAAAATAAATTTAGCACCATAGCTACTTGTATATTTTCGTGCGTTTTAGAGGTAAGTTTTACTTTCAATTAACACACTGCATATAAAAAAGGACTGGTCTTCTTTTCTCAAGCAATCTGTTCGTCTATTGTGCTGCTCTTCATTCATCACAATTGGTGATGTGGTTCTAAGAAATACTTACAAAATCAAATGTTATTTTCAGCAACCAAAAACAAATACTGATTGATTTTTCTGAAAATGGAAAACTTATGGTACAATCACCATCAACAACAAATTTTACAAATAAAATGCATATGCAATATAAAAATATCTATCAAAGATAGAAAGCTTGTATTTACATACCTCAATACCAGTTTGATAGGAAAACAAATCTATGCGTTTCCAGTTACTACCATCTACTGCTAAATTATACCAAGCCTAAAATTGCTGTCAGTTTTTTTATACAAAAAACTAAGGATACTTTAGAAACTTGGGAACAACGACACAAAGTAACTACATCTAGATATGAAAATATGCGGAGTAAAATTTCTCTTGATAACTTTTTGTCAATTAAGTTGTTTGATGAAACAAACTAAAAAAGACTTTATAAGAACAATATGAATTAGACGTGCATTACCATATCAGAATTAACGTTACCGTTAACTCCATTGGAATAGCCATTTAATTGCAAGCGTAACCTTCCACTGTTAAAATGAGTAGTAGACATTTGAATGACAAAAACGCCCACTCGAAATGAGCAATTCTGCTAAACTACATTACCCAAAACCTAAAAAATTTTCTAAAATGAATGTAACACAAAAAGCTTATTGAAATTTTGTTTAAATAAAAACGAATCTCGTAAGACACTTATTGAGCAACAATATATTCAATCATAAAGTTAGTATAGTATGCTAAGCAAAATTGGTTATTTAAATCAGTAGTAGAGTTCAAGGTTTTCTACTATCTTGAAAAAACTAATTTTAAAAAACTTAAAAGCAAAAATGCAATAATTCATCGTTTCACAACTTGAAAAATAACTTCTGCCAACTTCAATATACGTGCGATTCTGTGCTTACAAAATTCAGGAAAGGAATATTTCCCAGACTTTTATTCAAATCGAATTTTTTACAATCACAAATAAGGCGAAGTTATTACGATATTAATTTTTATTTAGAAAACGAAATAACAATTTGACAGGCTTCTATTACATTTCGAAAATAGCTTCAACGATTAACCGGATCAACGTTTAAAAGTTTACTTAAAATACTTTTAATGTATTTACTTTATAGGTTTAGGATATTAACAGCATTAATATTTCTGAGTAATGGCACCTAGAAATGAGCAACCAAGAATATTGGCATTAAATATAAAACAATTTAGAACAAATTATAAATTTTAAAATAATTTTTATTCCACAATCATTTCCATATAACGTAGTGTAAGGCCATGAAGCAAATTAGTGATATGAAGCATTGCCTGTTTATTATACAGTTTAATTAGATTTAGTCATCACGTTCACGAATATGACTACACGAAGCGAGACTACGTGAAGCGAGAGGTCGAGTGCTCATCACCCAACTGCGACGATATATGGACCTCTGTTGCCATACAGAAGGATTATGATTATACGACACCAAGTTTCATTTGTGGTTTCTGTGCTTCCATTCAAATATCGAAACTGAAGAAAACCTTAGATGAACAAGCTTACATGAAGCCGTCTTTCGCAGATGTTGCGAAATCCTTCAAAGAACCAATTATCTGCGCCACCTTGGCAAAAGAAATTCAAGCAGAAAGTAAACGCCAGGAAGAGAAATCCATGAACCTGTTAATCAAAGGTATGAGTTTAACTGAAAATACGTCAGACGCCAAAGCCGTTACTCTGCTAGCAGGCAAAATTTCAGTTGAACTACAAGAAACTCAGATTAAAGTGAAGCGCATTCCCCCGAAACAAGGGCAAACAAATAGGAATCTCCTCCTTGTCACGTTTAATGATCTATCTAAACGTCTTGAGCTCCTAAGGAAAAGCAAGGAACTTCGACATCAGGCGATATACAAGAATGTATATATAAATCCAGATTTGACCAAAGCAGAGCAAGCGAGACAATTTGAGCTACGCCAGCAGCTCCGCAAACAAAGAATAGATGATCCAACAAAGAAATGGTATATCAAGAATAATCAGGTTTGCAGCACAACAATAGTTTCTCCTGACGTGTTGGCATGACTATCCCAGCAACCCGATATAGATGTGATTCCCTCTAGTCCTTCTGTTTTGTCCATGAATGCCAGATCAATAAGGAACAAAATTGATGAGTTACGCATTGTAGCAGCAAACAATAACCCCACTTTTATTTCCGTATCCGAGACGTGGTTTACTGAAGATGACAACTCAGTACTACAGCATCTCAAACTATCACCCTGTTATTCGCTGCGACCGTGTGGGTAAGCTTGGTGGTGGTGCAGCAGTTTGGATAAACCGGTCAATGGAGACGTTTTCGCATATTCCGACTAGTTACCTTGATGACATTGAAATTGTTCTTATTGACTGCGAGAGTGCTGGTTGCTTATTCTGTTCTCTGTATATTCCCCCTAGTTTGAACAGCTCTAAGTACAAACATGTATTTGATCACATTGTCGATAGTATTGACAAGGTGTTGCTTGATGTCCCACTTCGTAACGTCATTATTACTGGTGATCTGAACAGCAAATTCATACAGTACTATTTATCAGAGTTGTGTTCTTCCTTTGACTTGGTCAACCTATTCGTTGAAAATACCACGCGGACTTCTAAACTTGATGTGGTGCTTGTTCCCCGGTACCAGGTGAGTTTCTACAGTAAGACAGAAATGCTGGCTCCCCTTGGGTCTTCCGACCATTTTGGCTGTCTTGCCCTCCCTCTAAATTCAATCCCCAACTGCGAAGTTCTAGTTCCTTGTGCGGATCTCCGTCGCAGTAACGTCCGCGCTTTCATTGCTGCTCTAGAAACGCAAAAAGTCTCTGAACTGGTGAGTTCTTTCGATGATATCGAAGATAAATTAGATGCCTTCAATAACAGCGTTCAGAAAGCATTCTCCGTTATTCCAATAAGGAACGTCACTCACAAAGACCATGACCCTCCCTGGATGACGAATGTAGTCCGAGAACTGCAATTGAAGAAGCAGGAAGCCTTTGAAAAATGCAATTTCGCTCTAGTCGATCATTACAACAAGAAACTCAAAAGTGCCGTAAACAATGGTAAGAAGCTCTGCCTTCGAAGGGCAAAAGATGCCCACGATAGTTGGAAACTGTATGACACGTTCACCAGAGGCTCACGTAAATCGTCTCTGTCCAGTATTATGAATGGCTTCACGACCCCGGTTGAAGCACTAGATGCTATCGGCAAGATATTTAAGAAAAATATGTCCCCTTCGGGACGACCTCCTTCAGTTTGTTCTAACTCTGATGAATCTCGCTTTGCGGAGATAAATTCATTATATGTATTCAAGTATTTGGAGTCCGTCAAATCGTATGGGATTGGTGCTGATAATATCCCTAACAAGCTATACAAAAATGCTGCTCATTTGCTGGCTGAACCGCTGACTGAAATTATCAACAAATCCTTGGCACAATCATATGTTCCTTCCTCATTGAAAATTGCTAAGATAGTTCCGGTTCCCAAGAAGTCTCACCCTACTATTGAAGACTTGCGACCCATTTCGCTATTATCCGTTCCTGCCAAGTGCCTGGAATCATGTGCGCTGCTGACTCTTTGGTATGTCCTGCAGAAACACATTGACACAGCTCAATTCGCTTACATCAAAAAGCGTTCGACATGCACAGCTCTTATTTCCATTGTTGATGAAATTACCAAAATTCTTGATGAAGGAGATTCAGTTTTAGTACAGGCGTTCGATCTTAGCAAAGCCTTTGATACTGTGCCTCATCATAAGCTGATAGCGAAATTGCGCTCTCTTAGCATTCATGAGAGTCTGGTCTTGTGGATCACCAGCTATTTAACAGACCGCTCATTTAAGGTAATTCATGCGGGAAGTACCAGTGCTTCTTTCTCAGTGACCAGCGGAATTCCACAAGGCTCAATAATTGGACCTCTTCTTTTCATTCTTTACTTTTCCGACCTGAACACCCCTTCGTTCCTGGTTAAGTATGCTGACGATGTCACCACAATCAAAAGGATGCCTGCTACAGTCTCAGTTGTTCGTGGGGATCTGGAATTTATGAATTCTTATTGCAAAGAAAACGGCTTGCTCTTAAATCATAATAAATCACAACAGATGTTGATCACGCTCAAGGACCGCAACTCCTTTGAGTTGCTTGATGAGATACCTGAAGTCAATGATTTGCGTATCCTAGGTGTTACCATCAGCAGGAACCTATCGTGGGTTCAGCACTTTGATATTCTTATAAAGAAAGCAAACAGTCGCCTCACTATCCTCAGACAACTTCGCAGTGTGTGCTCTAGATCTGAATTAATTAATTTGTACAGGTGCTGCATTGTTTCCACATTTGATTACTGCTCACCACTCTTTGCCAAGCTCTCCGTCACTATTTTTGACAAGGTGACTCGAATCCTTAAAAGAGCTGAATCGATTATAAACGGTTATGGCATCACCAATTCTATTTTCGATTTCTCTGCTCGCCAAGCTGCAGCCTCTCTGAATCTCTTCACTACAATGATGAAACCCGACCACCACTTGCACAACCTCATTCCAGGTAGAACACGATCTGGGAGATTTCAGCTACCTTTCTGTCGCTTGGATATTCGTCAACGACAATTTATTCCCCAGATGACAAAAATAGCTCTCTATGGATTTGTAATTTTGTTTCTTTCTCGTTCATAATTAAACGTGTTATTATTATTATCAATTTCAATACCTGCTTTAAGAGAAGGAGAGGGTGACAAGGGGCGAATGCCATGGGCCTGCCCGAAGCAATTATTACAGAAAAGCTATTAGAAATGTACGAAAATTAAATCTTTCACAATGTGAATTCAAACGTTGTATTGTTAGTTGCATTTGGGCAAATGCTCTAATATGCGCACTATGATTTACAACAAATAAGGGTTTTTAAAGTTATAATTAAAAGATATTTGTGATCTACCATATGCATAGAATGACAAAATAATTTATAAGTTATCAATTAAGTGTAATGTAGAATGGAATATGGATTTTTCGACCTTAATAGATGATTTTAGTGAATAACGCAAGAAAAAATCTATAAATACGTGGTACATATCAAATGCGTTTAAATTCAATTAGCTTCCGATAACTGAAAATTTCTTGATAAATATAACTATAGTATAACAATCCTAATTTCATCTTACGTATAACACACTTTTGCAATTGCTTCAGTTTTTCTTGCAATCTAGGATTTCTTAGGTGACAAAATATACGAACTGTGTTAAGTATGTGCTAAGCTTGGCAAATATAAAGTATATGCTTATATACTTTACGATGCAATTGTATATATGTATCAATATTTCTCCATTATAACTATATCATATTATATAATCTTATTTTTAATATATTATACAAACTTCTACATTATGCTATATTTCATTATGATAATAATAATAATAATAATAATAATTGTATGCACTGAGAAGAAACTTCAATTATTTCTTAAATACAAATTACAAATGTTAAAACGTAGGCCAGTAAAACTTGCGTTGAAGTTCAGACCATTTAGTGCATACATACAATATAGCCAAGGAACTGATACCAACAAAATCGCCTGATGAAATTTAAACTTGAACTCGGACTTAACTAATTACTTCACTAATAATTCAATATACAAGGAACTGATACCAACAAAATCGCCTGATGAAATTTAAACTTGAACTCGGACTTAACTAATTACTTCACTAATAATTGCATTATTGATTAAATCTTCAAATGACGCCAAATTAGAATTTGAGAATGTCACCTAAGTGGGCTTCTACTAGTCATGTCTGTTTTAATAAAGACAAATCCTGGTAGATGCTATTTGATCAACGTCATTCTATTCCATAATCATTAAAGTTGGTCAATAATGGTCATTGAAAAGTGTTTGCTTTAGTCCTCATTCATTCAAACCTTAAATTAAATTCTCATAGTGCAAAAGTTTGCGGAAATCTGTTTTATCAGACGACTTTTTGTTGTAGCCTTGTTATCATTAACGGCATTCTCAATCTCTTCTCATATCACCAACTACACTGCAATTTTTGAATTCCGCGGTTAGTTTTGCCTCCAATATCTCATTTGACATTGCAGTTTTGTCTCCTCGGTCTTCTGTTGACCATCCTGATTTTAGCCCAATCTGCCTTCCCAGTGAACTTTTATATTCATGTTACTCATCTTGGATTTCAACTCTCTGCAAATTTGAATTGGACATGTGCTCTTGCGTCTCTGCAAGGCTAATTCCTCGCTCTTAGCCCTCTTTTGTAATGTTTGCTTTAATACCTCGTTTGTTGTGAAGCTCCTTGTTCGTTTCTTTATGCTTGTCTCTTTGTGGCCTGTTCCACTCTATTGAAAGGTTCTAGAAGCATGTTGTCAAATGGATTTCTCCCTTGCCCTACACTTCTTAAATTCTCTCGTTATTGCTCCATTTCGTAATCTCCTCCTTTTCAATCGTTTACTGACTCGTAAGTGGACCTCAATCCATTTGATTTTATAATTTTCTCATTCTACTCGTTCTGATGGTGTTTACCATGTTCTCTATAGTCGTTTTTAATTATGCTTATGCTTCTGTTAATATCCTTCTGACTTTTAATCCTCCAGCTGCTATTGATTTTTTCCTCTACCCGAACTTCAAGAGATCTCTAATGTCTTTGCTCTTTACAGATTTGTTCTCTCACTTTGCTTACTCATCCGTCGCTTCTACTTCATCTTCTGTGACTGTTATAGTTGCCGAAGAACTTGATTTTAATTTTGGTTTGTCTTCATCGGCTTAAGAAAGTCTTTCATTATTATTATTATTATTATTACTTTTCTTTACAAAATTATTTTGCCTAAAAGAAAGTTCAACGAATTGTTAATTGTAAGCATATAATTTATTCCTGCTCCAAACTTCAATATGTGATATTGAGCGAGGTTATTCACTAAGCGAAGCCTTCTCATCAGCTTCATTGAATACTACTACCAGTTCTTTCCGCTCTCGTCAGTTCTGCACTGCAAACTTCACAATATCCCGTTATATTCAATTTATCCTAACCAGACCAATTTCACTAAAATTCATTGATCCTGTATTCGTTATCATGTATTTGTTTCACTCATTGTTTACATTTTTAGATTGTAGTAAATAAACGATGCTATTATTATGTTATGTTTCTGGCTGTTAGTATAGGTCAGTCTAGTATTTTCAGTTTTAAGCAACTATTTGTAAATGTGTTGATAATGACTTTGTATATAAGAACAATTAGTTGTTGTAAATGGAGAACAGTTTTATAGAGTTGAATGGCAAGACGGGAATGCGTGAATCCCTGCAATAATACATTATTATATTATGGTATCGAATAATTTTTAGAATATAATTTCACATTTAACTAAAAACATTATTCAAAATGTTACTTTTCATCAAAATTGATAAATTTTGAAAGAATTTAGTTACTTTATTAAGAATTATTTCAATTATATTCATAATCCAAAAACACGTATTTACCAAACCGGCAAAGAAGAATCAAACATGGTTATTAGTGACAAATCTATGTATAGAAATACATACACCAATATCCTCAAGAAATCACTAATAGAGAATTGCTTTAGAGTTAAAATTGGTAAGAATTTTGGAAACTTTTGAGCCCTGACTAATAGAGGCCAGATTTAACTTGAAAAGCAAATTGCAGACTAGTGAGATATCTTGAAGCTTAATGAGCTAGACACTAGAGTAGGGCAGTATTGGGATTAAGGTTATTGTTCTTCAGTATAGCATTATCATTTTATCATTAATTTTTCTTCCAGTGGTGCTTTAGAGAAATAATTTATACGTCAGAGATATCTTACTCAATGTTATATCGTTGCTTGTAATTACATGAAGTCAAAAACTAAAATATAACTGATGTTTCACTGCAAATTGCAAAAAGGAATTAAAGTGTTCAACTAGCTTTTCTATATTAAAGAGCGTACATTTGATAGATTTATTGCACTTCGAAGACGCTAGTGAAAACTGCAAGTTCCTTGGATAACCATTCAGTGTTAATTTGGCGTTGTATTGAATTGCGCTTTTCTTGTGGCCATCATTAGGAGCGTTTATGCAATCATAATTAACACTCGGTTTACTTATGTGATATATGCACATCTCTAATTGTCAAAAGGAAGAAAACCTCGAAGACTAGATCAATCAAGGAGAATTCGCCAGTAATATTTAATTTTAGTGAACTTGATGAGCGTTTATATAAAGAAATTACCTTTTTCAATTCAAAACAATAACCAGAGTTTATTTAAAACAACATCCTTACCAAGTTATGTACAGAGCTTCAGGAAATTTTTTTGTATAGTATTCAGAGCTTGTTTATATACATACTAGTATTTTTGTTGATCTTCACTAATATTTCATCACATTACTTGAACCTGGCGCTGTTTAACTCAACGAAGTAATACTCGTTCAGTAAAATACATTGCGATGGCTCTTCAGATTCAATTTGCGGGAATCTGTTACTCTGCCGCATAGTAGCAGTTATGTTTTAAATCGATTATATTTTACTTCCAATGTACTTACAAATTAATTTATGTATATAAATTTTACTAGGTTTTAAATCGGGTCATTAAAATAAAATAATTACATTATAATTGCTGGTACTATTTATGCAATATACAAATAATGCGCTAAAATTAACTGGTTGTAAATTGAGACCAGGGGTCCTCAAAATTGATAGAAGAAAAAATTGTTGCAATATATATATATATATATATATATAAATACGAATAACTGCACTCGTCTTATGTAGCCACAGTTGTGTCCCATTCATTTAATAACCACATGTGAAAAACACATTCTGATTATATTTATAACATCAATGTTTTTCTAATGTCCCTGAGGAACGCATTTGGTCTATATTGGGTTAATTTGAATAGAATTGAATTCCAAATGCATGCATTTACATTGTGGGTTTTTCAAAACAACTATTATTTACTATATATATATATATATATATATATATTTTTAAACGCTATGAAAAATATAGACCGGTTTCGATTATAAAAATCATCATCAATAACAAATATGCGGGGAAATAAATATTTACAATTGACAACACTATAATAATACAAAATTACTGCATGCACACTACAATAATTTTAATGTTATCATGCTTTGTTGCTTATTTAGTAATTGATGTTTCTTTGTTTGCTTGATGATTAAAGCTTCGCCTATTTTAGGATGTTGTGTTCTTAGTTGTATGTAAAAATTCTTTCTTTAGCTTGGTGTTCATTCATAAATATTTCTGATCTTAGATCTCAGTTAATATGGTCCTTCATTCTTGTTACCAAATGTGATTTTTCGCAATCATAACATTTATAATTGTACACCAAAGAAGATAACTAAATCTTTGGAATAGGATCTTTATTTTGGAACATATCTTTAGTTTTAAAAGATGTAAATATAGGAACGATCTTTGTCCATTTCCCAAGGAACTGTATTAGGACCCATATTGTTTTCTCTTTATTTGAATGATATTTCCGAAACAATTCTTAATGGAGCCATATATCAATATGCTGATGATACATGTTTACTAAGAACAGATCAAAATCCTTACGAAGCGATCAGACAATTAACTAAAGATATCGAAGCCATAATTGTATATTTTAATATAAATAAATTGAAAATTAATGCAGATAAGACACAATTTATCATCTTTTCACCGAAAGATCATAAAAAAATTTCCGAAAATAATTATATTACGATATGTGATAATGAAATTAAGCAAAACAATTCCGTTAATTATCTAGGAGTAGTGATCGACACAGAAATGAAATTTGATAGATTCCTTTCCTTAAAATTGCGAATAACTGACCTGGTGTAAAATGCTTATTTCATCTTAGGCATATGGGGAAATCATTTCATACATAATACACTTATTTGTTTTAAGTCAATTATTATTTTTTACTTCAAAGTAAAAACGCTCACAATAGGTCATCCTTAGCAAGAATATATAATTGGGCCTTAAGATCACTAAATCAGTCAATGAACTTGGATCATCTTATAATTTTTTATCTCCACTTTATTCTATTCAGTAGCAATCTTTGTGTTTAACTCATAAGTTTATAAATTAATGTAGTTCTCTGAATTTTCTGCAACAATATATTCAGATCAATCAACGAACAAATAAAATTTTCAGTAAAATTAACCTTTCAGGACTCTTTTACATTTAATTCTTGCGCATTGTGGAATAATCTAAATGTTACTACAAAAATCGAACAAACTTATAAGCATTTTAAGAAAAAAAATTAAGGATTACTTATTGAAAAAGCAATCGTTATTAGGCATTTCCAATCAATTACATGGAATCCGTATATCTAAAAATAGCGCTCTTTAAGTAATTGCGCATATTTATTGATTTTGTATATTATATATATATATATATATATATATATATATNTACACGTATTTCCAAGAAATAATACTTATACTGATCTTAGATTTGGTAAAATAGGTGAAATTAGGTGGTTTTAGGTTAAAACCTATTTTTACGGTCCCTGGTAATAGTTGAAAAATATAAATTCTGCCTACTAAAAATTTGAAGTTTGATCTTTTTGATTAACAATCTCAATATTTGTTTTATTAATTTAGGTAATTGGTGTGATTTCAAGAATAATTTTGTACATTTAGGAAAACTTTTGCCTGGATTAGCAGGCTCCGATTTCTCCTTGCGCGGTATATTGGACTCATTTATCTCGTTTGGTATTTTTATAAAGTTTTTATATGTGCAGATGCTCTTAGGCTATTTCCTCTCTTTTACAAATTTTGTGGACGTGCTATACATTACTCCTGGGACTTTACTACCAAATTTTAAAATATGGGCTCTTTTTACATATTCGTTGATTGAAGCTCATTTCTATTCTTTGTTAATCAATTTTGTTGTACTTTTTGTCGTTGGTAAAGTCATATCACCGCTATGGGGTTCCTTAGAAGTTTTGCTTTTTTATTTGATTACTACTGTAATCAGTGGATTATGGGTAACAATGTTTCATCTCATTGCTTACATGTTTGTTGGGAATATCGATTTTATATTTGCTGTTAAAATTAGTGGTAATTTCGCATTTATTGCTGCAGTATTTGTTACTTTGAAACAACTGATGCTTGAGGAGGTGGTTTCTACGCTTCCGTTGCTGACTTTTGTCCATTTAATGATCAACTGGATTTATTTGTGTTTTTTTCTGATGGTTTCACATTTGCTTCATTTTTTCCAGAGATTGCTCAACCCTTCGTTGCCTTTATGAGCAATGGTATCTATGTGCTACTTACTCGTTTGGGCATCTGCAAAAAAATTGCAAAAAGATATAATGTTAGTGGTTCCTCTGGTATTACATTGACAGTTTCTCCTGCTGAACGAGCTGATTATGATAGAAGACGACAGTTAGCGTTGAAGGCACTTTCAGAACGTTTGAATAAGCAAGATGGAACTGAGGCATGCTCCTCACAGACGTGGCCCACGCTCGATAAGGAAGAATCGGAAATCAATACCAGTACAGACTTACAAACAGTTATTGTAGAAAGTTCTAATCACCGCAAAGCCAGCCAATCATAAATTGTATTTTGTTGTCTATTTGAATGTAAATTTATTCATTACCCCTAGTGCTTCTGCTTCTACAGTTTCCTCCACACTTAACAGTCCTTTCCCTCCTTTATGCCTTGCGATGTACAACCTATCAACATCTCCATTTAAGTTAAATGCTGTCTCTCCTGCTAGTATCTTCCTTGTCTCCCTCCCTAATTCCCTCAGTTCATTCTTGTTCCACCTAACCATTCCTGCTGAAAATTTCAACACTGGTATCGCCCACGTATTAAATGCTGTTCTGCCAATTCAATGCTGACTTCTTTAGTACCTTCCTTACTCTCCTCTTGTATTCTTTCCTTAGCTTCATCTTCATTTCCTCGTGATCTGTTCTATCTTTCTCTATCACACCTAAGTACTTGTACCCCTCTTTGACTTCCTCAATCTTACCCCACTGCTTGTCCTCAAACCCTCCCCATCCACACACTTGCCTCTAGTCATCGTCACTGCTGCGCACTTTCCTAATCCAAACTCTAACCCTGAATCTCTGCTTGCCTTCTCCAATGTCTCCACTTGCTTCTGCAACATCTTCCTTGAACTAGCATACATCTTCAGGTCGTCCATGTACCACAGGTGACTCACTGCTCTACCATTCTTCTCCATCTTATACCCTATGCCTGTCTCCTTTATCTTTTCTGTTATAGGTATTAAGCTAACTACAAACAGTAGTGGCGCTAAGCTGTCTCCCTGGAATATACCCCGTCTAAACCTCAACCTATGCCCATCTATCTCAGTCTGCCACTTTCCCATCTCCCTCTCTAGAAACTCAACCCGTTTCTGTGAAACTCCATTAGCCTCTAACGTCTTCAATACTCACTTATGTCAAATGCTGTCATATCATATGCCTTCCTGTAGTCTATCCATGCGATTGGCAAGTTTGTCTTCCCTCTTTTACAATTCTCCACCACTGCCTGGTCTATCAACAACTGATCTTTGCATCCTCTTGTCTTTGTCCTACATCCCTTCTGCTCCTTATTATTATTATTGTTATTATCATCAAATATTCAAATAGAAATCACTTTCTTAAAATTGCAACTCAATTTCGTTCAAATTCAATTATCAATATACAGAAACTTGGTTAAACAACGAAATTAATCCAAATTTGTTTAATCCAGACCCCGCAATTTTTGATGTTTTTGTTAAAAATAGGGATAGTAGAGGTGGTGGCCTTATGATTACTGTACCAAAAAAATTAAATCCAATACGAAAAAAATCTTGAATTCCGATCATTCTGTTTTTGAATCTTTATGGATTGACATTAAATCACCTACAAATTCCTCCGAACATGAATTAATTAATGTGACTTATAATCCAAATAAGAATTTTCTTGTAGAATATATAAAGTTTAAATGCAATTAAATTTCAAATATTCCTAATAATAACTATTCCCTAAACATATTAGGTGACTTTAATATAAATTATTTCAGTTTTTATGAAAAAAAAATGTATTGAATTAACTATGCGCTATTTATAACTTAAAAATTATCAACACTCAGACTATCACTAGAAGAAAGACATTATATGATTTTTTGTGTAATTCAGAAACTATATATAAACCCTTAATCCTCGAATCTTTCAGTGATCATGCACTCTGCATTTATATTAGTACACATAATGCTAAGTTATCTAAATTTAAAACGATTTATGCTAGGGATTTCAAAAACTATTCAGATGAAATCATGGAAAATTTACTTAAAAATATTCCATTCGACTATATTTTTACTCTAAATTCTGGTTCCCACATGTTAAATTACATTGCCGCATAGATCAATCAAGCACTAAACAAAGTAGCACCGCTGAATTCCCGCCGAGTAATTAACAAATCACGACGATTTAACTTAACCGCAACTGATGATCAACTATTTAAGAACACGATAAGCATAAAGCAGAAACTCTTTGAACTAGCTAAGTCCAACCCACCGAGATAAATTGGACTAATTACGAAAAATCAAAGAAATTAATTAAAGACCTATGCACAAAAAATACATCATTAAAACAATGTCGATTTTTTGAAAACTTATACGCTTCTAAACAAAAGAGGAAATTTTTCAACTGTTTTATTGGAAAATCGAATAGGCTAAAATGTGACATTTCAGAAATTTATATTGATAATAAAAAAATTTACCGATAAAAAAATATTTTAAATCATCTAAATCACACATTTAAAGAATTAGGTAACTTCAATTTTTTTTAAAATTCCTCTCAAAACTTAAGCAATCAAATTGCAAATCTACGTTTCAATTTAATTATCATCTACCTTAAAAGAATTACAAACTATTGTACGAAACTTTTTCATGTATTTGGTGACCATTTATCATTTACATTTAATCAATGTATAGTTGAAAGCGAATTTCCGGAAATAATGAAAAAGTCAGATATAACACCTTTGTATAAAAATGGAGATCCCCTTATTGCTAAAAATTATAGGCCAATTTCAATAGCGCATCCTTTTAGTAAGCTATTTGAAAGATTACTGCATATTCAAATCAATCAATATCTTGTATCTGAGAATATTTTATCATCCAAACAATATGGTTTTCACGCTAAACATAGTACAAGTGATGCAATTATTTCAATTACTGAAAAAATATCCGCTAATAAATCTGAAAATAAATCCAGTTGCATAGCCCTTTTAGACTTAAGCAAAGCTTTTAATTCAATGAATTTTGAAATTTTATCGATTAAACTTAAAAATTATGGATTTCAACAAAATTCAATTGTTAATTATGAGTTTCTTAAAAAATAGAAAACAGCGTGTATTAATGAATAACATGAAATCTGATTACATTACAACCGATCGAGGAGTACCTCAAGGCACAGTACTAGGGCCCGTTCTATTTGCAATATATGTAAATGACATTATTAAACATGTAAACCATAGTGAAATTTATCAATTTGCTGATGACACGTATCTCATAAATACAGATAATGATGCATTTAGGGCCACAAAAAATTTGCAAAGTGATATTGAAAATCTTTCTAGGTATTTCACATCCAATCAATTACAAATTAATATTGTATTTTCCCCAATGCTGTAAAAGAAATAACAAACAAAATTGTAAACAGTGTTCCGATAAAACAAAGTGATCATGTTACATATTTAGGTGTTGATATTGACAAAGATTTAAAATTCGATAAATTTCTCTTAAAAAAGATACAGAAAATGGCTTCTGGCGTTAGACACTTATTCCACCTCAGAAATTTAGGGCCAGATTATCACATTTAGCTATTGCATGCATTTTGCTTATCGCAACTACATTATTGTTCATTTTTATTTATTTTAATACAAAAAGGCGCTATTTATTATCAAAAACATTTAATTGGTCATTAAAAACTTTAAATTTTGCACGTAAGCCTGATAATGTTAGTGAGTACAGACGAAAATATAATATATTATACCGGCTATATCAAGTACAATTCCATGCAGCTTCAATTTTATTTAAGTATAAATATGGCCGACAATCAATTTTTCTTGATAATTTCTTAAAAGTAANCTACACTTTATAATATAATGATATTGCATACCCTAAACTAATTTCATTCTTTCCTAAATTGCATTGTTTATTCATGATCTTTTCTTTGTTATGCTGTTTCATTAATAGAGCGTCACAGATCTTAGTGTGTTGTTGTTTTCATGGCTATTTCAAAATTTTCTTTCTTTAATTCATGATAGTGAGTGAATATTTCTGTTTCAAGGTGCCCGTTAAGATGTTCTTTTATGCGAATACCAAAATGTTTAGTTTCACCAATGTATAGCTTGTTACAGCTATCACAAGTATATTTGTAAACGATGGATGAAACTAAACATTCTGGGATTCTATCTTTATTNTAAGTATAAATATGGCCGACAATCAATTTTTCTTGATAATTTCTTAAAAGTAAATCCTCGATAATATAAGTTTATTTGTAGCTGTATTTCATATCCTAGTTTTCATCGAGCAGCTTCTAATATTTGGAATGATTTAGATAATGAGATTAGAAAAGAAAAAAATTACAAAAAATTTAGAAAAAAATTAAAATGTGCACTTTTACATTGACAAAATACAATCGGAGACACACACATGCTAAACGCATTTACTGATTTTTTACACTGAGCGCACCACATACACAGACACACACACAAATTTATTATTATTATATATTTCATATTTAGTTTCTAGATTAATTGTAATTTTTCAGCAAATATATTCCTTTGACTTATTATTATTATAATAATTGTATTATTATATGCAGTGGCAAAATACAAACTTAAGTTATTTCTTTAATTAAATATTTTAAAACTTGTCTTTGACATTGAGACAATTTAATGCATACATCAATGTACCCAAGAAACTAACAAAATACTTAAGGTTTCAATAATATCCTCGTTTCTATTTAAAGTTCTTGAAACAATGATTTTCTTTAATTAACTTGTTGGTACTTTAAAGTATTCGATGGTTTTTCAAAACATTGAATTGTTTTAAAGTGACTTAAAGATACTTTAATATTTAATATTAATCTCCTATATATATATATATATATATATATATATATATGTTTGTAGTGTCCCCTTTGTTATTTTTTCAACAATAAATTTGCTTTTGCTCTTATTATTATTATCTCTTTGCACAGCTTCATGCTGATATCCCTCTCAGCTCGGGGAACTCACCAGTTCCCAGGGAGTCTGAGAGCTTTCCTCAGGACTCTAGCTGTTCCTAACAATGCTGCCTTCTGTGCTACTGCTCCTCCCCACTTTGGTANAGATGTTCTTTTATGCGAATACCAAAATGTTTAGTTTCACCAATGTATAGCTTGTTACAGCTATCACAAGTATATTTGTAAACGATGGATGAAACTAAACATTCTGGGATTCTATCTTTATTCTTAAATATATTATCCGTTTGTAATGATGTAAAAATAGGCCTAATTTTAGATGATGTTAAACTTGCATTGATTTTTTAAATCTTTTTCTTAATAGTATATTGTTTGTCTTCAATATAAGGTAACTTCCAGTATACATAATCTTTAAAATAGTTTGTCTTTCTCTTGTTATCATCTATTTCATAACTTGAATTTAAACATTTAGATGTTATTTCGCAGAACATTTTATTTGGATAGCCATTTTCTTTGAATGTAGAAAACAATACATACTTTGTCAATAGTTGAAAATTCGATGATATTTTTATGAATCTTTCACATAAACCCCTTGTATTGGTCTTGTATTTTAAAGGAAGTGAATGGTATATTTGTTTTTTTAAAATATACTTCGGATGTAAAATGCTATCATAATTTTTAATTATAACATCTAAAAAGTTAATTGAGTTTTCTTTTTCTTTTTCGATATTTTGATATCGATTTGATATTTTCAATTTCCAGGTTTATTTTCTACAAAAAACGATGAGCTTCTTTTTTGTTATTAAAAAAACGAATATATCGTCTACATAGCGTTTATAAAATGAAAATTTTTCGTTATAAAATTCCTCTTATCTTAACCGGATTTTAACCGGTTTTAACCGGATCTTTAAAAATTAGGATCATATTCAAATTAAAGAGAAAAATATATTCTATTTTATCTTTTAAAATGAAATTGGTTTATTCCTATGTTCTAACATGAAATTTTTATAAAACAAACATCAATGAAAATGAACGCAAAATCTATAAAAATATAATGAAAGAAATAAATGTAGTTACATAAAATGGAATAGAATATGAAATTTAGACCTTTGTGGATGATTCTATCTAATTGAAATATAGTCTAGCAACAATGCGAATTCAAGAATGTTGTAGTGGTTGCATTATTTTCTCCAAAATTTGATAATTTTTTCAAATAGTGCACGCATTATTGCAATTCCATAATTTGAATGGCAACGTGTGGATTAGGACTAGAAGTACGAATCCTTGCATTCTTTTGCCACAATTTCTATTATTTTGCAACACTGCAATAATTGTAATCAATAAATTTTGAAAATAAAAAAATAGAATTCTTTAACCGGATTTAAACCTGATTAACCGGCTCCTGCAGATTGACCGTACCAGACCGGTTTAAGCGGTTTTAACCTGACCGGATTAACCGGACTGGATCCAGCACTAGTGAATAATATGGAAACTATCAAATACAAGAGTAAATGCTGTGATCACTTCCATTTGAAATCCTTAAAGAGCAAAATTGTTATGACCATTTATTTATTTTATTATGAGACGCTATTCCAGGAAATTATCATGATATTTTAAATGAAGCACCAATACACTTGACGTTGTAACAAAAGAGTATACGTGATATTCGAAAAAACATCTGCACCAACAAAGCTCTCTGGGATTAAGCTGAAAAAGGTTTACATTCAGAACATCAGCAATTTCCAGAACTGGTAATGATAAACGCAATTTTATACCGACCCTCATCATCATAGAGTACTGCATTTCAATTTTAAAGCAATCTTG
Organism: Hofstenia miamia; assembly: GCA_900660155.1. NCBI lineage: Eukaryota > Metazoa > Xenacoelomorpha > Acoela > Hofsteniidae > Hofstenia > Hofstenia miamia. The sequence continues at coordinate 1,473,424 of CABFPE010000006.1, read as the reverse complement.
TGTTTTGGAGAATTGTTGTAAAATTGTTTAAATTGCGTCACAGGAATTAATTCCGTAAATTGATCGGCTGTAAACATTGAATGGAGATCAGTTCGATCTATCTATGTGTGCGTGTGTGTGTTGATGCTACAATATATACCCGATCTGAAGACCAAATATCAAACCACTTTTTAACTAAGTTTGCTGTACTAACTGTTTCATGTCGTGTTGGTGCATTGAGTTCTGAATTAGTCATTGCCTGATATTCTACATCAAAACGAACGTTTTCCTGAAATGAAGATATTGAGTCGTATGAGACCAATGCGGTCTGGTTAGGCAGGCGCAATCTGCATTGTTGCTCGTCTTTTCATACATTTATCAGAATTGCCCAAAGTTTTTCGTCATTTTTCAGAATTTTTTCTAGAGTTTCCGTACTATTGTTATCACTCTTGAACATGATTTATAACTTGATTATGAAAGCAAGTCAATATATAAGAACGAAAATATCGATTAGTAAAAAATATATTTTGATAAAGTATTTCAGCTATTGCTGACAGTGGGTCATAATTTTTTTAACCAAACCAACTCATTCCAAGCAGACTTCACAAAAAACTGACCCAACCCAATACAAACAGAAGTTTCCAAAATCTTAATCCTTTCATAGTAATTTTAATATTTCCTCAAGAAACCAGTCTTAAGCACGAGGCTTAAATTCTCAACGTCAATTTATTATTCTGTCAGCGTCACTTGATATATTGAAGCGGTAATATAGTGGTTTTCATGTAGACTACACTAAGACATTTTATTTCTTGAGGATTTCATGATATATTTTAAAGTGAGCAATGAGCTCCTACTATAAAATTAGTAATTTTAATTCATAACGATCTCGACCCACTTTGCGGAAAATTTTTTCCATATCCAATTCCACCATTACCGTTCCTTAAGAATATGGTCCGATCCAACCAATCCACAGTCCTCAAAACGTGTTCCAACCCTAGTCAATGCATAGATTGATGCAACCACTTTCAGCCCTGCTGAATATCTTTTTTTGAAGTTTTATCCGATAGTTTATCTCATAGGACTATGGCCGAGATTAAATTCCAAAAAGGAAGTATATATATACATAGAGAGAGAATGATATAAATAAAAATATTTTTTATTACTTCATATTACCTTTAGAAATTCTAATTCAGATTTTCCTTTTTAGTAAAATATTATATATTCTGTAACTGGAGTTAATTTTCAGTTTATAATGGAGGAAGACACTGAAAATATAGATTTTCAAAGCAGAGTTCGTAGGCGCATGTTGCTTCGTGCCGGATATGATCCTATGAAATCCCTTGATGACTTAACTCCTGAGGAACTAGAAGCAATGTCTGAAAAGTTACTTAGAAGACCTCAATTTGATGGAAAGGAGCCTATGGTTACGTTTGGAAGTGTATTTTGGTTAATGGCTGCAATTGGCACATTTTACTATTTCGATATACCCGTAGCGATTCGAGCAGATCCAAATGTTGATTGGACATGGACATGGTATTAGAATTTTAGAATTTTCACAATTATAAACTTATAAAAACTATAGACAGGTTTTTTATACATTATGAATTTATGAACTGTAAAATGGGGGAATTTATTACAAACAATACGGCATTGCCAATTTAAATGTTCGATGTGTTTGCATATTCGAATCCTAATTTACAGCTATTGATCATTTAATAATTTGTTGTTTGTTTTTTATCTATTGCTTTTTGCAAGTTTTGGATGTTCTCTTCCTTAGTTTGATAGTGATTGAATTTTCGAATTCAGATGATCTCGTAAGTGTTCATTAATTCTTGTTCCCAAATGTCGCTTAGTTTAACCGATTAATGATTTATTACAATCATCAAAGGTATATTGTTAAGCAAAGAATAATACGTTGTTTTTTGGGATGTGTCTTTGTTATTGACGATTTCTTTTAATATTTTTATCTTGTCTTGTAATTTCTCAACATATACCGTATTTTTCGGACTATAAGGCTAACCGAATTATAAGACGCAGTATCGGTGAACGGATTTATTTTTATATATAAAACGCAGAAAGCAAAACAAAATAATCGGATAAGTCAGTTTATTCAAATCATTACCGTAATAATAACAGTCAATATCACCGGTACAAAAAATGTACTTTCACTTTTTCCATCATTCTGTTTCCACAAATCAATCAAATTCATCTTCTTCAGTCCTGGAATTAAGCAAATGGGCGATAATAGCATCAAGCAAGCCCAGATACTCTTCGTCATTATCAGATTCAGTCTCATTATGGTTGTTGCTTGGCTGTTTATTGATGATTCCGGCCTTCGTAAAAGTTGTGGGTGATACCTTAGCCCAGGCATCGAAGATCCATTGATAGATAATGGCGTAACTAGCCCAGCGTTGTTTGCCGGTCTTGGTAAGTGTGTGCTCATCTTCTGTCATTCACGGCTCGGCACGCAATTTAGCCTTGAATGCCCTGTTGACACAAATATCTGGCGGTTGGAGTTCTTTTGTTAATACTCCAGGAATGATGGTTTTCTTTAATTGGCTTTTAACAGCTTCAGTGAGATGAGTGGACGTGGAGTCATAGATTAATAAGACCGGAGACGTGTGAAAAACCACCCTTTCTCCTGACGTAAACTTCTCTCAGCCATTCACTCATTTTCTCCTCATTCATCCCGCCTTTTGGATTAACCTTGACCAACAGGAAACGTTTCTTTGGGCAATGTCTTCCCTTAAAAATAACAATGGTTGGTAGTTTCTGGCCATAAGCCTGACAATCGAGAACTACGGTGCAGGAAGGCTGATTTCTCATTTCCTGGGGTGCGTATTGATACAGTAGACGTCCCTATTTTTTCTTCGGTACGGTTCATGGGGATGTCAAAGGTAAGAGGGACCTCGTCCATGTTTGTGATGTGATCTGGATGGATCTTCTTTTCGATGATCTTGTCCTTGCAGTAAGTGCGGAAGATGGCCACCATTTCTTCGTAATCCTTTGGTAGTTGCTGCGAAGTGGTAGTTCTTGTGCGGATAGAGAGATTAGGCCTTTTCATAAAACGGAAGCACCAAAAAGGACCTACTTGATATCTGTTAATCTTCATATGACGTGCCATCGCTATTGCTTAAGTCGGATGAAGACTGCAGAGACGCTTCTACCTGCTGTTCTCTGTTCATTAGTCCAATCCTCAATTTTGTCCTCTAATTGTGACCATCTTGCCCTGTTCTTTCGAAAACTCTTCTTCGTCTTCTTTACTTGACGCAGGTAATCTTCTTGTTTCCTCCACTTTCGTTCCATTGATTCATTAATATTAAATTGTTTCGCTGCTGTTCTATTCCCATGTCTCTTAACAGGCGTCATTTTAATGTCCTTAATTACTGGATGTTGAAGCACTGTACGTATCAGGAAATGTGGTTTTGTTCAACGAAATAAAGAGTTTGTTCTACCTCAACAAAAGATAATTATGAGGTAAATAATTTAACTACTTTGACCCCATCGCGTGTGAATTAGATTTCTCCATTATATCTTGAGTGCCTGTACTCAGAATTTTCAGAAATATTGATGTTAAAAACTTCTACGAATCCCATTACTTGGCTAGTTTTCTATGTAAATTTGCTCATGCAAGTAATGAAATTTAGGTGATAACAATACTAACATTATAAATTTATGTTGAAACAATTAAGATTTTTACAAAGTGGACAAATTTTTCCACAGAAACACTATTGGTCGTCAATGAAAATTTATTTATATGAAAAGTTTCAAAAGAGCGGTGCTAAAATATTTAGTCACAGCAATTTTTTTAACAATATGTATATTTTAAATATTGAATATATATCTTACGAGTATTTTTCATTTGGTTTTACAGTTTCGTGAAAAATGAATTTAGTATCTAGATGAAATGTAGAAGCGCGTAAACACGTATTTACCATAAATCCGTGCGCTTTGGAGGCAATTAGTATGTAATCCATTTGAACTTTTAGGCTAGTTGTACAAAGTAATTAATGCAAGAAACATTCATTTCAATTTCATAGTCTTTGACAATTTATTACACAGATTGGCGCAAGATAAAATCAATAATTATGATGAAACTTCTTTCTTTATATTCCCATAAATCATACATATGGGAAAAATGTTCAATTGTGTGAATAATTCGGTTTTTACGCAAATGTGTTGCAAAGACATTACTTACCATGGCCTTCTATATATATACACGGCCGGGGCATTACCAGTAAGGCCTCCAAATGAGGAGGCCTACATGATAAAATTTTAAATCATAATTTTAGTTTGCGTACTAGTAAACATTTTGCACGTTGAGGGAAATTATCTTAATATTAAGTCATGTCACACATTGTGGTATTGTGTGTTTACTATCCTTCTACATGCATAATACCGGAACTTGATAATTAGCTTCGCGTGTATGCGTTTACTACGTTGTCCTGTTTACATCTTCATTAATAAGTTGTCATTTATAAATATTTTTTTCATTGCCGGTTCAATTCCATTTTATACTTATTATTTTGCATTATTGTAGTTCTGTATTACTCTGCTGTCAGTATCTTAACTGCTTTTGTTTTTTCGTATCAATCAATAACTGCAATGGTGAAAAAGTGTTGTGTGCCTGAATGCAAGAGTGGATACAAATCTGGAGAATACTTCGCAATGTTTTCGTTTCCAAAAGAATCCCAGAAAGAATTACGGATGAAATGGTTAATTGCAACTCGACGTAGTGACTACAATCACCTCAATTCGTTTGTGTGCGAAAGACATTTTAATAAGGAAGACGTTCGCGAGGCTGGTTCATCGAAGAAGAAAATATTAAAATGTTGGACGGGGGTAAATCACCTATACCATTAATGTTTGATTATCCGTCCTCATGTGAATCACGATCTCTTGCAAAATCGCGCAAGCCATCTGCCGAAAGAGGTATTTTACCAGACGAACATAAAGACTATCTCGAGCACGATCGCATTGCCTCATTTCCCCAACTTCAACAACGAATTAGTAAAGAAGTTCAAGAAGATTTTACGATCGTTAATACTGATTGGTGTTGCTTTGCATATCGAATAGATTTTTTTGCAAATTCCAGTCATATCGCAATTTGTAATGATCTACGATACAATGAAAATATCTCTTGGATTTTAAAAATTCGCTCAATACTAGAAAACTTTGATACGACTGCACTGAAACTTCTTGAGACAAATTATACACCGCATCTTGAAGCTACAGAAGAATTTATTTCTGGAATGACATTGGAAGACAGTGAACTTGATGATATTGCCTCCGACGTTGCAGAGTATGTTGCTGGATACGTTGCTCGCAAGATTTCATATTGCCGCGATTGCCATGTATACTTCGTTTCAACATTCTCAACAAATACATATATCTCAGAAATGTCTCGTGGTGGACGTTGAGTTCTGCAGTTCGTGACGTTTTTGTCGCCCTTATTAATAACATGGACTACATATTTCAGCGAACATCTGACAGTTGCAATATTCGTATTTTTAATGAAAACTGTACTTATGCAGGTTCTTACATTGCCTCAAATTTCATGCGGAAGCTCATAACATATCCGCAATTAGTACAATACTTATGACTTGTCTCAACATATTTTTTAATAACAAACAGCGGATATATAAAGATACGGTCCGGATTGATAAAGTAGCTGATTTCAAGCAAAGCAAGCACGCCAAACGATGTTAAATTGTTTTTCGTGTCAATGTTAATTGCCGATCATTGTTTTAAAAACATTTTTTTTAAAATGTTGTTTTATGCAGGTTACTATAATGGGCTCCTCATTTGGAGGCCTCACTGGTAATGCCCCAGCCGTATATACATAGAAGGCTATGTACTTACCAAGCTTGAATTACGATTGATTGTAGTTATATAGACCTGTCATTTCATGTTTAGGATGTAGTCTATGGTATTTGAACCAGACTTGTCAACGAGCCGAGCCGAGCCGAGCTTGAGTACAGTATTTGATATAAAACGAGCCTATTTTAGGCAAAGCAAGTTTATAGTTCTGCTTGTTAATTTGATTATGGAGATTTTTCTTATTTTTTGCAGTCAGTATGCCTTTCCTATAATCTTATTTAAGAAATGTTTATTAAATAATAGGAAGAGCTATTTAAAAAATTCTTTGAGCACAATATTTTTTAAAAAAATACCGAGCTAAAACGAGCCTCATTCAAAGATTTTATGCGGCTAGCCGAGCCGAGCTAGGAAATGTCGGCTCGTTGACAAGTCTGATTTGAACTAGGAAGCATCTTTTATTTGTTCTTAACACTAAATAATTTCAAACTACCAAAGTATTACTGTGTTAGTGTGCATTGTATTAATAATACATTGTATTTTAAACTGATTAAATTGCTCAATGATATTCACATACATATTACTAAATTTAATAACGTTTTAATATTGTAAATTTGCGATTTTCATAATTACATTCGATTTGTTTAATTCTTTTTGTCTGTTAAGCAATGGTTTTGCTTTATTTTACGGCAGTGAACGAGATATTAAGAAAAAAAATAATTAAATGCTTTGTCTTACTTTTAAAGAAGTTTAGGACTGCAACCGAAAAAATTCGAAATTAAATTCCTGCAATTTATGTGCAATGGGGTACCGCCTCCCCTTTTTGGGCCACAATTAGGAAAAATTTTATCTTTTCTTCAAAATTCAAAATAGGTCACGTTAATGCAAGATGTTATTAATCGTTTTGCTGCTAAAAACAGACGATTGCATTTTGTATAAACTTATTTTTGTTCAAAAAAACATTCATTTTTTGCAATTTCTTTTCTGTAAAAATGGGTGTCAGCCCCCCGTTTTAAAAATCCTAAACGTGCCACTGATGGGTTCAAATTTGTATTAATATAGTTTCTCTTACTTTGATTTTTATAACATTAATTATGTCATTAATTAGAGTAATTGTACATGACGGGTTAGTTCCGGGATTGGGCTATGTTGGATGGGTCTGGAACTGAAATTACTACCTACAACTCTGATACGATTAAAACAAGGACGAAAACAACTTCAAGTCATTTGATATTTTTCACAAGAGCTAAACTATGTTTAATAGTAGCAACATGCTTTAACCCTATTCCAGTTGGGGGGGGGGGGGGG